>JAZHYW010018677.1:0-63746 GCA_037355805.1 Ixodes ricinus
AATGAGCTTCTTCATGACGTGATTGTATTAAGAACAGTGTGCTTGTCGAGCTCAGATACCTACTGGTACTAACGGAAACAATATCAGCGTGAACGCGCCTCCGCGTGTCGCCGCTACCTGAGGCGACACGCGCGCGCATAGCAGACGACAGACGGGGGTTAACAGTCAAAGCGAGAACAGCGATAGGATTTTTACACGCATGCGCAAGACTTCACAATGGCGCCGCAGGGCTGCGCCTCAGGTAGCGGCGACACGCGGAGGCACGTTCACGCTCATATTGTTTCCGATAGTACCTTAAGAAATCCCGAGAAGCTAAAAAGAAATTAAACACCACTTAGAAATAGCACAGCTCGCTTCATAGGCACATGTACAGTAATCAACAAGCCTCTTGACGTGTTCTGCAGTGCAGGGATGCAGCTGAAAAAAATCACACCCTCGATGTGATCGAAATCCTTTGAAGTCAGTGCAATGCGCAAGTTTATCCTTAAGCTACTGTTTGTGCACGCACCTAAGAGGTGTTAAAGCTGGTTCACACTTTTGCAACTGACTACGAGCGAGTTGAACAAAACAGGTTTTAAGCCGCTTACGACTGCCATTACTGCTGCACGGCGAAGTCATAAGCCGTCACAAGAGGCTTAAAGACTGGGTTTGTCGGCCTTAGTCCTAGTTGGTTGCAACAATGTGGGCCAGCTTTTACACTAAAATTGTATCCAGCATTGGGTCTTTCCACAAATGTTTTAAGAGACTCCCTTCAACTTTACCAGAATCTCGGGTACTTAAAACCTGTAGTAAGTAGGGACATAGGCGTAGACTACGGGGGGCATCGGGGCTCGTGCCCTCCCCTGGTGAGATCCAAGGAAGGCTCTGCCCCCCCCCCCCCCCGGGCCCGGACCATGATCCAACCGAGACGCTGTTTACGCGCCATGTAACGAGCTTCTAGTAGTGGCATGTGAACAAAATAACGCCCACGTTGCCTTTATTGACAAAATACATGGGAAATGGAATCTAAGTGTGCTTTCGTTAGCTTCAATCTCCAGTTCTGGCGAGAAGGTAACGCGCAGCAACCCCCCCTCCCCCAGAGAACTTCTCAGCCAGCCCCCCCCCCCCGAAAAAATGGTAAGTCTGCGCCGCTGAGTAGGGAACCATCACATTCAAAGCTGGATCTTCTTGATTTGTACGTGTCTCCGCAGTACATGCGAGAGCACCTGCAGATGTGTGATTTTCCATTGCAACCATTGTACCACTAAACATTCTATACCAGATCAGAGCATTTTAATCAAATCATTCAACCTCTTTCCTCAGCCATGTAAACTACTTGTGTACCCACGAGTTCTACGGTAACCGGACCAAAGCTCACCGGACAGAAGCTCAACGGACAAAAGCTCACCAGTTTTTTCGCAAACCCAGACAAAAGCTCACCTCTTTTTTTTTTTTTTGCTGCCCGGGCGAAGCACGGGCTTGGATAACGTGCGGACGCAATGGACATTGTACCATTTTTAGGAGAACTGGTACCCCATCCCATGCAAAGGTGTCCACAGATAAGCCATGACAGGCAGAGGAGCAACGTTTTGGGACCGAAATCGAGGTCACCGAAACTGAGTGGAGCTGATAAGATCAAGCTTGCTTGACTCAAGGTATGTCGGAGCACCCTTGTGCATCGCCCAAAAAACTTCGTGAACCGAAGTTTTCGAACCCGAAAAGTGACCGAAGAAGCGAAGTCACCCTTCGGTGAACTCGCTTTTTCATTGCGCTTATGGTACGCTAAACGCGTATATAAAGATTAGGCACAATGTCTCTTCATTACTAATGCATGGGTTTTCTTGGGGTTCAAGGTAATATTTGAAGTGAATGGCTAAGAAAATTAATTCTTTCCGTCATTGCGCGTCGTAAAGGTATTTGAATTTTTTAGTGTCGCACGCATGCACCTAAGTTGTCCGCACTCTTCTTAAGACCAACATTAAATTTTCTCCTGGTGAGCTCTTGTCCGGGTCTGTGAAAAAATGGGTGAGCTTTTGTCCGGCGAGCTTCTGTCTGGTGAGCTTTTGTTCGGGATTCGAGTTCTACAAGTCACGAATGTGGCCGGGGTAAATTAAAACGTCGCTAAGGCAAGCAATTATAATCTTTATTAGCACAGTAGTACTCTGGGTGGCTCGCAAGGCTAGACACATATGCAGGGGCCCGTGCGCACGAGCGTCTGCTAGCCAATCAACCAGAGCAAGATGATTAAAATAACAAGCAGGCAACAAGGGAGAAAACAAGAACGATGAGATTAACAGGGTTCGGTCAACACTTTTAAGAAACTCTAGACCCGCGCACCTCAAACCCAACGCCATGCACCGGAGGCCGGCGCGAGGTACACGCCGTACACGAGCACAACGACGACGCCCAGCTAGGAGCGTGTCCTATCCGTCCTATCAATCCGCCACTCGAACCGCGCCATCCCGCTGGACGCGGCGACAAAATCCAGTGGGCGCAGGCCGGGAGTTTCAAAATACTGGGCACAACTCAACGCTGTCGCTAGCGTGAAAATGGACGAGACGACACGCCAAAGCGAAAACCACCCAATTCTTCACGAGCGTCGCCCTCCCGAACACACCCATGGCGTTTGTTCTAAGATCCGTATCCAAGCGTTTGACAACACAGAACAGCAGTTCACTGATAGCAACGCGAACTTTAGAAACGATCTAATCAGTGTCTCTGCAGTGCTCCGGAGTCGCAGAGCATTCACGGGATTCTCAAGATAGTGGCGCCGCCGCGGCCGGCCAGTGCTGAGACGATTTCATTTTTTCCGACTCAAATCGTCGAAAAAAGTGAAAAATCAACCGAATTACGGTGGCAACGTGAGCTACGTTGTTCGGAAGATGATCTAGCATATCTGGATATTCTTCTAGCATGCATTGTGAATATGAAATCGGCAAAAATTACCTAAAATTGAAACGACCGACGCACCCCGAGAAACAGGCCTTTGTCTCCCCTCAGGCGTCTCAGGCGAACAGGAATCCGGAAGCTGCTTGTGGCTTTGGATTGGCACAAAGCCAAGAATTGAAATACGACTGAGTAGTTTCGGTTTCGACCCCACTCCATCACAGTTCATATTCTGTGGCCGGCGTCACTACCGTGGACATTACTGCAGTTATCGTGCTTTGTACGAACTTTGAAGTCAATCGAAGGCGAGCAGACATAACTTCCCAGCTTCTTCTCCTGTTATACGTTGCTTGATAACCTTTGTTTGCTGATTGAAATTTACATAATCTTATGTCCATCTCGTCCTTCAAACATACGGTGTTCAGTATGTTAATTCAACTTTATTTCTTATCTGTGAAGACATGTAATTGCTTAATCATTCACTGGATATTTGTTTGAAGTTTTTATTTTTTGCTAAAAGTATACGTTGTTTTCTTTTCTTTTTTTGTTTGCATACAAGCCGTGTTTTGCGGCTCAGTAAAACAGGCTGTTTTGAGAAATTCAAGATCACGTGCAGCTGACTATACACCAGTGACGTAGGTAGAGGGGAGGCGGGAAAGGCTTTCAGGGTCGCACCTTCCCCCCCTTGGAAAATATTCCTGGCTGCGTCGCTAAATGGGCATAAGAGAAGAAGAGGCACTACGTTTTTTGCCTCATAAACATACACACAAATCGATGGAAGCGCGCATTTTGTGCTTCGCGTGGGATTTGCTGAGCATGACTTTCAGTTCTGAGATGAAGCGCGTTAATTATAGTCGGTGACATGTAGGAGAAGCTCCTCCGATCTCTTTCCACTTTTGCAGAGCGAACGCTCGAGAGGAGGCGACTCCCTCCCCAGCGTTTACTTTTAACCTGTCTCCGAGTATGTCTTTTTTTTTTCGTGGATTTTACAATTTGCTACAGCTCGCAGTGCATACAGTGGTGTAATCCAGTTGCTAACTTGCTGTGCATGTCTAAACAGAAGACATGTTTCCCTCCGGAGGCATAGGGGGGATCGGCGGCCGAGTGGGCTAGAGCACATTAGCTCGGAGCACGTGGAGCGAAATCTTGCGCTACAGAACCCAGGGATCATGGGTTCAATCCGCACTCTGCCCGTTTCGATCTTGATGAACATCCTACCGGCGCGCGGTCGTGTATCACTACTGCGTGATGCACGTTAAAGACCCCGCGCTATCGATTGTACTGGACTTGCTAAATTTCTCATCTACAGCTGGCAGACTCGTCGGCCGTTGAGGCAGGCCAAATTCTAGGCTTTATAAACACACACACCCACCCCCAATTTTTCTCCGGAGCCATAGCTACAGTCTGTTTTCAGCGCACGCGATCAGCGCATTTAGAAAACTATGAACAAGAGCACGCCCACGAGGCTTCGTGTTGCCTCGCACACGTGCTCACCCCAGCTTTGACGAAATTGGAGCCCTGCGGAAGTTGCGCTGACCTTGACAACGTAGAACAAATTAGTTCTGAACACGTCGAGGCGTGCACCGCCGAAACGTGCCCCACATGTCCTACACTTCGTTTCACGATCAGTGCGAGCGAAAGCAATGCGAGGTCGATGTTGACACTTCACGAGCTCGCCTTCGCTCGCATTTATGGTGAAAGAGAGAATAAGGAGTCATAAAACAAGGGAACTATTGCCACATATTTTCTGTTGTGTAATAGATGAGAGGGTAGATCTATGTTTTGACCGCCAAAAATAAGCCTATTTCATAATATAAGCATGAGTCCACGTGGGACCTATCCAAACGCGGATTAAAATCCGGCTTGCTTAATTTTGAGGCGAAAATAAAAATGTAAATAAATTTATACATTCGCGGTATCCCTTATTTTGTTTAGATCCCTTACGTTGTACGCATCAGTGGCATTAATGCGATCACTGATCAGTGAATGCGATTTTCCGTGGAATAAACTTCTTTTTTATGTACCTGATCACTAGCGCCACCTGCACATACACTACGCGACACGTGGCCAAGGCTTTCGTAACTTTGTGGTGCGGTCTGTGCGGTCCTCATTGTCAGTGTTGCCAGATTGGGCTATATATAGCCAAATTGGGCTACATCTTTTCTAGCTGGCGTCAAAATTTCGTTGTTGGCTATGTGGCTATTTTGGACTATTTATAAGGATTCTGCGAACTTCTGTCGAAACCTCAGGTTTTTCGTCGAACTTTGAGGTTCGACTAGGTAATTTTCGAACTTTTTATCCGCTTCGAAGTAAATTGTTGCTCTTTTGTCCAGTCGAGAGATGAGAGAGAGGAAGAAGAAAGGTTTCAAACTTCAACAAACGTCTGGGTTTTCACAATGCGCAGAGAAGCAATGATTCCAGAGTTCAAGCGGGCTTCCCAGAGCGCAGTAGGCAGACACGGTTGTGCGTCTTCTACCCGGACCTAGACTGAACTTTCCAAACGCTGCTTTGGTGCCCATTGTGAGAATCCTTAGGCATCCAAGTTCCTAAGAATGAGAAGTCCGTAGCTTCACCGCTAAACAATTGTCTACCTTCTAGTCGTCGCCCACCCAAGAAAGGACAATGAACCGGAATGGGGGACACTCATATTCTTCACAAAGAAAAAGAGACGGGTGGGATATTGGTAAGGACCTTAGATATTAATGTTCTGGTTTGAAACACTCAGCGTTCTTAGTGTTCTGCTTCTATATTTTGTTCTTTGCCTGTATGATCATATCTCCCAGGCTTCACAATAAAGCTGTTTTTGTGTGTTTTGTATTTCTGAAGACCTCCAAAGAAAGGTCTTCAGAATTTTCGTATTTTCATCCTTCCAAAAGTTATTTCCGAAAATTCACAAGTGACATAATGTACCCGAAAATGTGGCGCATCTGAGGGTTGAAAAAGTGAATGCACCGTGTTTTGTATGTGTGTAAAGAATAGTGAATGAAAGGTTCAAAAATAATTGTTTTTAGTCTTGGCTATTTTGGCTATATTATTTTTACAACTTTGTCTATATTTGGGCTATACTTCACAGCCGTTTGGTGGTTTTTTGTTGGGCCATCGGGAAACACTGCTCATTGTCCTCATTCCACGTGTGGCGGCAGGGTGTCAGGTGAGTCAGATGGATCGTTCCCACTTTAAATAAATACTAAATATCAGTTTCTCATACTGCGACACTAAGTTTTGACGTAGGTGCAGCTAGAGCAGACTTGCCTCTTCTTGAACTTTAGAAATACCAGCCAACATCTAAGCCTTTCTCGTGTCGAATTTTCGAGTCTCGCGTTTCCTTTGAAAAACTAAAGGCTTAGCACATGTTGGTTTTCGAAAGCGCTTTTTGCTTGAAGCTTCTGCGGCAAGTTCGCTTTCGCGAATAAAACGCACCACCAGGCTGCAATTCCGTAGCATGTGAAACTGATTTTTGTTATTTATTTAAAGTTGGGACGGTCGATTTGACTCAAACACCCGGTCATTCTTTTCAGTCTGGAAAGAACGCGGGGTTTGAGCGAACGGAAAAACTGAACACGCGTGTTCAACGCCACTGCAAAGGTATGCAGATTTAGTTGGAGCAGCATTTTTTTAGATTATTTTTCTTGAAGCGCTGACTGATTACGATTAGTTTATTTGTTCTGGAATAAACACCGGCCTCTGGAATCTGATGAAATGTGTTCTATTGTCTTTTCTACTGAAACATGCAGTGCAACAGTTCCTTGTTTTTGAGAAATCAGACATGGTGCTGCTTTACGGACCCTGCTTGCGGTTGCGATGTACTGTCGGCACGGGCGTGTCAATAAAGCCCAACGATCGCGTCACGCCGACAAGCGCACTATTCTTAAAAGAAAAAGGAGGAAACGGCAGTGGCGTCACTAGGGTCAGCGGCACCCGAGGCGGAGGCCCGCGGCGACACCCCCCCCCCCCCCCCGCTCACTCGTCGCCCGCCTCCATTTCCCCCCCCTCCCCCCCACCGGCCCGTCGCGACACCCCCGGAGAGCTGCACCCGGGGCGGTCCGCACCCCCTTGTGACGCCACTGGGAAATGGGTTCTGGCCTGAGGTCTAAGCGCAGGTACTCGTGGACGAAGCTATGTCACGGGCTATCTGACCATAGCCTAAGGCCTGGTTCACACTTGCGAATCGGCGGGCGAATCTGCAAGAATTCGGCCGCCAGGCGTAGCGTCCACCGTGCATTGCCGCGGCCGATTCCGCTTCGGCGGCAGCGGATTAGCTGTAAGTGTGAACCAGGCCTAAGAGTCAAATTTAAGCGCAACGTGAAAACACATTTTTAAGTTGATGTAAGTCAAAAGTGGCCGTATCGAGTACTTCAGGGTCCGATAAAAAGCAAGCTCCAGCCAAAAAATAATGAACGGCGGTAATTGCCCGTCGTTCCTTGGCGTGGTGAATCTTGCAAAAATAAACGACAGCCGAAACCACTCCCCGGCAGTTACGTGGAATCCTGGGGCCAGTGAATACAGTGAAGCGCCACAAAATCCCTAAATGTTGGTAGCCGCCTGTCTACCCTGGTCGGCTCGGACCAGGACAATCCAAATAACGCCAAGGAAATCACTTCCCTTGCAGTTACATAGAATCCCGGGGCCAATGAACACGCTGAAGCGCCACTAAGACTTCAATGTTGGTGGCCACCTGTCTACCCTGGCCGGCTCGGACCAACAAAATACAAGGAACGCCAAGGAAATCAATTCCCCGGCAGTTCCGTAGAATCCTGGGGCCAATGAACACACTGAAGCGCCAATGTTGGTGGCCGCCAGCCTACACTGATCTACTCGGACCAAGAAAATACATGGAACGCCAAGGAAATCCCTTCCCTGGCAGTTCCGTGGCATACCGGTGTCCGGGGAATACGGTGAGACGCCAGGCTGGCAGTTCACCGAATTTCCTGGCCGGTCCCGATCCAGTCAACTACGGCCAAGGCCCAATCCTGGCCCCAGCTAGCCCAAGCAAGTGCGCTGCTTGGGTTCTGAAGAAAATGTATGTCTATCCCCTTAGATACTAATTATTGCAACATGAGAACCTAACCACGATTCTCAGAAGGAGCTAGTCACACCAGGGTTTCTTATACTGAACTAATTTGGATTATTCCAGAAAGAGCCTTCCAAAAACATGTGTTCTGGCTCTAGAAGGAAAATGTAATTATGCCCCCCCCCTCTGTATTTAAGAATGGTGCAATTTAAATCGAAATACAATATGCTCCCTTGGCAAAAGCACGAAAACATTAAACACGAAAAGCCTGAAGAAAAACCATTATATCACAAAGGAATGTCTCACAATCATGCTTGATTAGTGGCATGATGATCTCTTAATGGCGTCCTTGCAGTTTTTTATAATTTTACAAATATATGTACGGTACAGGAAACAAGTAAATAAATTAATAAATTATATGTAATCAAAAATGTTCTTGTACATTTTTAAGAACTTTAAACCACCTATAAGTAACCCCAAGAACATCTTATTGCTTTTTGAAGTAATTATTTATTTGTAACCGTTTCTATTCCCCTAATGGCACCCTTCGTAGAAGTTTGCAGAATCAACTTTGAAACCGTCTGTGAGGCGGATGATATACACCACATTTTATAGATTATAAACCTTTAGTAGTTCGGGCACAGTAATACATATAATGGACGGTACAAAATCCTACCAAGGCGGCAGAAAAGTGTTTGTTTGTAATTTAGAGTAATTGGAAAAGTGAGAGTTGCATTTTAAAGTAATGACCAATTACGTCTTTAAAAGTATTAAAATAATTTAGATATATATTATTCACCCAAGAATAATGCTACTTGTAACTGATTACATTTTTGAGCAACGCGTAGAAGAGGCATTGCAAAAGACAGGTGATAACCAAAGAAGATTTGGTCGGCCATTCTCATACGCCAAAAAACGTCTGACTGGTCGTACGACATGCCAAAAAGACGGCATTACCCGAGCAGGCGCCATCAAATTATTAATTCACCTGAATACAAAAAACGTAGTGATTAACCGGTGCTTGATCGGGTTCAGCCGTCCTTGTGGCACGAAGGACCGAATGCCCGACGTTTTGTCACGCACAGATTGTGGGTTGTCGTTGGCTCCTATCTGATCGACAACCGAACGCTGGCGCCTGGGGACTTGTCATCGGTTGCCTCCGTAGCGAAGACGGCTCCTTTTATGCCCGAGTGCCTCGCTCGGGATCCAGCTGGAGGACATTGGTGAGAGCAGCGGTACACCCTTATGGGGGTCGTGGGCGCTCGAGGGCCCGCACATGCGGAGGCGGATCCGGAGGCGAGCTCCAGCGGCAGCCGCGCAGCTTGGAGGCGGTCGACTGGTGGCAGCGAGGGAAATGGGAAAGAAACTCGGAATACGGAAGGCGGAAGATTGGAGCGGACTTCTTCGCGGGCAACGGTCCACGATGGTTGTTCGCGGTGGTGGCGACCGCGACGTCTGCACGCGCTACGCCCGGTGTCATGATCTGAAGTGAGACCCCGGATTCGACACTCGACGTCAACGTCCCCAGGATGTGGTGTGGACTAGCACCGCTGGAACAATCGGCGTGCAATGTACAGGGGCGGCGCACCCCTTTCAGGCTTCCTGGTTTAACTTTCCTTATCCCGAAACCCTTCATCAAAATGTGAGTGGAATAAACCCTTTATCTTGAAATCAATGTGTTCCAGTGTCGCGTTGGTCCGTGGACAGAGAACTGGGGAATCGGAATAGAACTCTACAAGGTATAGCCTCACCATGCCCTTAGTAGATATCACCTGTTGCATGGTATTTAAAACAAATTGAAAGGATTCCCATTTGCCGTCGCTTATAAGGTGGAAGCAGCTGTCCAAGCGTGCAAGTGAGACACTCCGAAAATGTACTTCAGCAGGCCTTGAAGACTTACACACAAAAGGTGCAAGGGCATTTGGCAGCAAGGGGAGACTGTAGAGAAGTAGGACATATATACAAACACCGAAGTAAGGAATATCTCCAGAAAAATAATTGTAAGCCATATTGCTAGGCAATTTTGCTGCACACGTGAAACGCTTTTGCGTCACAAATGTTTAGCGAATCTCTCGTACCGCTTTTTATCATAGAATTTGTGGCATATTATATTTACACTTCTAGATCTTTGAGTTTCAGGTATGCGCAAAATAACTTTGCTATCCGAATTTGTCTACTGGAAGCAGCTGCTCCACGCGGAAGCACCGATATGCAATCGGCGTAACGAAATGCAAGTTTCTCACCTAAATTTCACCGGGAAGGAAAATTGGTGTATAGGTCACGTGAACAGGTCACCTGACGTAAATTTTTCCGCAGCGTGGAAACTGAGTTTCTGCATCCGTCATCTGACAGTTTTGCCGCTAAATTTGCCGGGGAAACTAAATTGTGTTAGAGGTCACCTGTCATAAGTTCGTGCGACATCATTTTCCCCGTTGAATTTATCAGAGAAAGTCAATTGGCGTTGATGTCATGTGACGTCAATTTTACCGTTAAATCTAGCTGAAAAACTGAATCTGTGTCTATGTTACGCGACACGAAGTCATGTGACGTCATTTTACCGCTAAATTAATCGGATAAACTCAGTTGGGGTGTGGGTACGTGAATTTACTTTTCCCGCTAAATTTAGCCAGAAAAGTAAAGTCACGTGACATCACAAAAAGTGACTTTACGAAATTTGGCTTCAACTACTCCCGCTTCACTCAATCCGTCTCCATTACATTCGGAGCAACTAGCTGAAAAAATCTGGCACGTTAGTAATAATATTGTACCCCACTATACTAGTTGTCACCTCGAGAAGAAAGAAAGGTTTGCTCATTGTTCATACGCAACGCGAAGTAGTATTTGCTATATGGGTTGTGGAGAGCAGAAGCGATGCTTTTGACTCGTAAAGCGTGTACGCATTGATAAGATAAAATAAATCTAACCTAAAATGCGCCTACGAATTACCTAATTTTCTACTTAAAAAAGAATTAGAAATGGTCCGCGAGGAGCCGAACTTGTCTAATTACGGTTCTAGAGGTAAAAACGAGTATAATATAAAGTTAGAGTAAAAAGAAACATAAGAAAACATAATTTTGTGCCTATAGTTTCTCTGGCATGTGTCGAGAGCGAACATAAGAATGATGTACTGAGACACAATAAAAGTCTTAGCGTACCGAGGTTAATGAGCCTCACAATGCTGACATTAGACTACAAAATAGCCTACTGACATGTAGCATGATCATGACTCGCCACGCTTCCTATTCTCGACTTCTCCATTTATTAACCTTCAAAAGGACGCAATTAAACTACATAAATGCATATCACGCGAAGATTGTATTTCGGAAAGGCTCTATGCATTTTCGATTATTGGAGATAAACGCTCCCATCGTTCTTAATTGTTTCGTCTCGGTCAATGAAATTCATCGGGAAAGTGACGGTCTCTAAACGGTCATGGTTGTGAGTGACAACCACTGCATGCAAAAGAGACGAGAAGAAGTCGAAGAAACACGTACTACGGAAAAAAGTGTAGCTCACACTTTGTCAAAACTGTTTTTTTCTTTCTTTTCTTTATCACAATGATTAAAAACCTATCTAGATCAGCTATCCACGATTCTACTGATTCTTCGTCCCACTACCTGGTAAGTTCGAGTAACTTGGAGATTTAACGGAAAAAGGTAATAAAATGATGTTTTGTGTTTGGATTACTTACAGTGTACATTTCATCTTTAAAAGCCATTACGCACCCCGTACCGTATTTATATTCTCTTCTGGGTAGTTTCTCGTACCACCACACATGCATTGAGAAGGATATCATCAGTGATGACCTGCTGAATAGATTCTTGTGGTGACTGACGTAGGTTAGGGCGTCTACCTGTAGAATATAAACAAATAGAGTCGTGAAAGCGTTAGGCCAAGGGTACTCATCCTGACTGTGATTTAGGAGGTATCCTTGACATCCCGGTTTGCTCATGTATACCTTGACCTATTGCCTGCACAGCTTAACTTCAAAGAGGAACGTAAGCAATTGTGTATTTGAGAGTGGACATTGAATTCTCTCCATGCTGCCTGTATGATCACGGATATCAAAATTATATTTCAAATTCATGCGTTAGTAGCCGACACAGCACTTTTAAAATGAAGATGGGGCTCCTCGTTCCTGGAGAGTTTGGTGCCGGAGAGTTTGGTGGGAAAAGACAATCGTGACGTATTATGCAGACATTTCTACATTTCTACTACTTCCACATGCCTTACCTGAGAAGGTAAAAAAATACTGCACGCGTGCCTTCAACAGTGGCAAGCGAAAGGCAGTTGAAACAATTGAATATTACGTCAGACGCAGCGTTTGTTTCGGTTCTTCTCGCGTCTTTTTATACATTCGCGACAAACCCTCGTGATATTCTTCTTTGAAGGACACAGATACTGCATAATTTAATTAAAACTCGTTTTATTCAAGAACCTTCTGAGCATTCCTTTACGTTAAACCCACCTGATGTTTGAATACGACGTCTTATAGAGGGTATTCACTGGACGCCCTATTTGGGTGTGCTCTTCACTACGCATGCTTAGAACGAGCTCATGTTAGTAGGTTGTTAAGCTGGCAATCTTAATAATGTAAAATGCACCTCGGAAAAAATTCTGGACGCTCGCCTTCATCACGCGCTTCCCAGAAATAGACTCAGATATGACCGGCAGTGAATACTCCCTATACCTAGGGTATGCTTCTCTTTAACATAAAAATAATTCATCAGTTTTGTGTCAGTCCACAGTAGGGTCAGAGCGATAGCTCGGTCACTTAACGAGGTAGTCAGTGGACATCGATGTCGCGTTCAAACAAGGTAAAACACGTAAAAAAATTGGTACAAAATAGTATTTACCGGACTTGAAGCGGAGGCCCGGAAAAACAAAATCACACAACGTGATGTTTTCACTGATACTCTCTATATCATTTCCCGCGCGCAGGCCCGCGTTCAGCACGCGCTGTCCGCGCGTGCCAATGGTCGCCGCCACGTAACTCTACCCTTTAGAAACGGAGTCGGTCCTCTCAACTTGCAAATATATTTATGCACTTGCTACAGAAGTTTTTATAGAAAATAGTGTTTGAGGCTATTAAAATTCTAATAAAAATGTATCTACTTCTTTGTACACTCTCTATAGGGTCATTCCATACCAAAGGAGACGCGGCTATTTTTCTATGTCTGGCATGTGTATTAAAAATGAAGTTTGATCAAGAAGCCTCTGAACTACACAAACAAAGTTTTTGTATTTTTTTGCTGATATTATGTTCTGCATTTTTGGAATTTGCTTTGAACTCATGTAGTTAAAATAATTTAAAAATCTGTACAAAAGATACATGTGGGCGTCTATTTAATTAATAGAATGCCTTATCTTGCAATAAAAAAAAATCCGCCATTTTGCGTTCCAATAGGAGCTCCAAATAGAGGATACCTTAGGATATTACATTATTTGTATTCAGCTTAGAGCCTGGTTTTAGCAACAATATTTTTTTCCGTTGGTCCACATAGAACTTAGAAATTAATTGCCTGTGTTAAATTTGCAAGGTATCGTTTGGTTGCGTTTTAATTAAACGATAAACTATCCAGTTTATACACAAAGAGCCGTATTGAGAGCCATTTCTGGCTCTTGAATACGACATTGAAACTACCACGAGCCGCCTCGAACGCGACGCAATACACCTGGCTCTATCTCGAATAAGAGATACATTGGACCAAGTGGACGTACATACAAGTGTAACCATTTTCACGAAACGCAGGGAAGCCCTTTCCCGTCTGGGTAAGATTCCTCGCAGAAGGGATTCTCTGCCAGCGAATCAAGAGCCTGTGCTCGTATTTGAAAGAACACCATTGGTATCGAGGTGAGTGGGGACTTGGTCCCGGGACACGCGGGCGCAATTGGTAACGAGGCACCACACGCATGGACGAACGAGCCCAGGAAAGACCTCTCAAACCCAGGGCTCTCCGTCCCTTCGCGCCGGCGGACCCAGACCTCCTAGAAGAAAGCTGCGGGCCAACAAGAGGATGAGCGTCGGCTGCGAGACTTAACTTCGCACTACCCTGCACTATTACCCAAGGGATTACTCAGAGGGGCACAATTGCGAATACAAAGGCCCGCACCGGAGCTGCGCTCACAGGGGACATCTAGCTTGGTGGATCAGCTACAAACCACGGAGCGGACACCCACCCGACCAAGTGCCATCGGAGGTGTCGGAGCCCGTTGCGCTTGTCGTCTGGACAACGTGCACCGCCGGCGTAATACCGACGATCCGACACCTCCTTTGGGATTGTGCCGGCTTGCAAGACAAAAGAGCCAAACACCTGGGGTCACACATCTACACTTTACAGGCCTGGATCACACCGGTTAACGAGGCACGGGCCAGGGAGACGATACTCTCTCTATGGGAGTTCGCGCGCTCGACAGGAGCGCATCACCAAAGGTAAACGTTTTACCCTACTTTCTCCTTCCCCGAATGAGGCCATGGCGCCATCCTTCTAAAATTAAAGTTAACGAAACTAACTACATGACATCTTGCAATTCGGCCTACAAACCTGTGAGCACCTTCTGAAAGGTAAGAGCGAGCAGGCGATTCCCGCGCAACATAGCCGACTGGTTTTGCAATGCGTGGCATTCGCACGCAGGAAGCAATAAGTCAATTTTTGCTCACACACATCCCGTGACGGAATCTGGTTTCTGCACTTATCGCAGAAAAAAACGGGCGTGTCGCAGAACTTGATCTTAGTTTTTCGGGTTCACTTAGAGCATCTTGACTTATATTAAACTTTAAAAACGCGATGAAACATACAAACACTTTAGGTTTTTTTTTTAATGGTACGCACCGGCAAATCGAAGTGCTCGCGCTTCAATGTAGGTTTTAATTCATTCCTACTGTCCTCTGTGCACCCAGACACATCGATGTGATGCGTGGTAAGAGCTAGAGAGCGTTTCCCATAGGCGATTGCTATTAATTTCCAAGATAAATCACTGCGCAATGTCCGGACAGCAACAAGCCTCAATATGATGAAACGCGTCCTTCGGTTGTTTGTGGACAATGTCATCATCTTTGTTGCTTGATTTAATTGCACCACGGCTAAGCCAACGTATGAACAAAGAGCAAGCAAAACACCACGTCTAATTACAGCCTACATTTTAATTTTGCCGAAACCGAAGTGAGTACGCTTAGTTTTGTGATTATTGCTATTCAATTTGAACACGCAAGATGAGTTCGTTGATGTGGCTGTCCACCCAGCACGACCAATGTTGTTGTTGTTTTGTTACATGTTTTTGTAGGTAAACCTATTTGTGCATTTATTTATACTAGGCAGCAGTTCATCACATAAAGACGTAAAGTATATTAAAGTAAAAAAGTGTGATAGCCTAAAATGCCCAATTGTGCTTTATCTTTATTTTTTTCAAAATCAGATGAATATTGCTCTACTATGAATGCCATACGGAACTTCAATATTTCATAGTGGCAGGACTAAGGATGTTTTAGTCTTGTTTCTTAAGAACGTGTTGAAATTTACTTTTACTTTGTGTTATCATCACGCGACAGCTGCACAGAAGTATATATTTAACTAGAAAGCGATATGTATCTTACGTAACCACGGGTCAAACACATAAATTACGCGCTGCTTATGCAAACTAATACAAGCAAAATGAAAATTCGTCTCACAACTGCAACTTCATAGCGGTTTAAACTTTTTCGAAGACACTTGGTCCCGTCATATAGCATTTTTTGGTCTTCTGAATGTCGTTTTCTAGGTGCGTACGAATTATTATGCCATCGACGTGAAATTCTCTGTAATGTAAAAAAGGAGAATAATGTATACATGCGAAAACCCACGAAACGGTTGGAATGAACACAGCATTCCAAGTAATTGCCAAACGTCATTTCACCATAATGTTATACGCAGCCAACGCTATGAGCTGATGGAATCAACCGGAAAGCTTCCAAGTCGGCATATAATGCTGTTTGTCATGTTTTTGTACGTGTTTTATCATCGTTGAACCAATCATGAACAAGGAAAGGCCTAGCGACTAGCGCTTTTTAATCTGCTTGATTGGGCTCTTTACCTCGTAGCATCGGCGGCGTTTGGACTTAAAACGAATCGAAGTGCAGTAAACAGTAGGAGATTGTTGCGCACAAAGGGCGGCCTAATTTCAATATGACAAAGGTTAGGATTCGCGTTAAGGAGTAACGTGTTGGTGGCTTATTCCTGTACTGTATTTAAAGAAGATAGGTTAAGTAATCGTATGTGTACGATGGTGTAAATTTACTCGATATGAATCATCCGTACATAACATGAACTGTAAAATGTTCCTCTATCGCGAAACCCTCTCACGGTTAAAATAAGGCAAGCGTCTCCAAACGTGTTGGCTAAAAGGCCGGATTAGCAATCTTTCCCAGTCTCGAGGGCCGGGTTAAATGAGTAAACTCAGACGAATATTAACACAAAAAAAGAACTACAAAAGCATTAAGGTACAAATATTTGTCTAAAAAGTAAGTATACAAAAACCCTAAGATGGATGACTATAAAAGCTTAAATGTGAAATATATTTAGCTAATATCACAGTACGCAACACTTGTGACTGAGAACTATCACGAGGAATAAATGAAAGCGCATGATATATTTGGCACATTCCCGCAGTGCTAGAAAAAACTATCCAGAATGATAAAACGAATCCTGACAACATGCGATAGCACCTGACAAAGTACACTGGGAGCAACGCACACTCTCGAACCAAAGAAACTCGAAAAACAGAGTGACAGCCTCTCTGGCTCATCACGCCACTCAACGGTCGTCAGTGAAAACTTTTGCGGAGCTTTTGATGCGTTCGAAAGTATTTACGTTGCCGAGCCTTTCTCTTCACTAAATAGAATAAACATCGGCTTCTTTTATTTTACCACTACATGCAGCGCTAATGACCGGGCCTTTGTCATGTTGACAATGCAGCAGAGGCCTTTCGAATGCCATACGATGCAATACAAACAACAATACTCTATCAGTCGCACAATTACGTGCAAATTATGGTATTACTATAAAATCGATATGAGGCTGGTTGGCATATGTGCTATCACTGGGCGTCCAAAACGCACATGCTACATTGTTAACTTCGCGATAAGCCCCGGTTGTGGTAAATAACTGAAGTATATAGGTGCGAAATTATTTTTCGTCGAAAAGGTCGGCCACCTGGCAACGTTTTTATTCACGAAGCGCATTGCAAGGCGCGCGAAAGTTTACTTACCTCCACCTCGCGGATACTGAAACCAACAAGATTGACTTACTTATCCGCTAAGCATTTAGGGCAGCCCTCAAAGTAACCCACAGCGTCTTCTTAGCTTAGGTCTTCATAACACGACGTCCGAGCTGGTTGAGGCACACCGCAAAGGCCAATACGAATGCCTCTCGCGCTCTCCCACCGGCCGTCAAGTCCTATTTTGTTTGAATCTTAATCCCCCCCCCCCAGAATGGACCCCTAAACAATTCCTTCCAAGAGAGATTCACTCGCGCCTGGTAGTAGCTCCCCTCCGCGAAATATGCACCCCTCATTTCACGAGGGTCGTCGACGCAGTAGAGCCTCCGTTAATCATACGTTGTGTACTCATCGGTCGGACGTCGCAGTCGTAGCGGTCACCCCCACGGGCCAGGTGTATACTTGTGCCACGATCCTTACTACTTCCGGAGCAGACAGAAGAGGCCGCCACTGCGCTTGCCCTCACCGCCACGCCATGCTTCAAGGTCATCGTATCCGACTCAAAAGCCGCCATGCTGCATTCCGTATGTCAAAGGAGTTTCCGAAACTCTCAGTCGCGCTTTAAGGCCCCTTGGTACTTCGAGCTGTTTACAAGCCATACAGAACTATTGGAAATTCCGTTTACAAACCAAAGGACCCCACCCCGGCGAGCGTCCAGAGAGGCGTTATCTACAGGGTCCCCTGCAGTGACTGCCCAGCGTCTTACATTTGTGAGACCGGACGGAGGAGAAAGACCAGACTCAAAGAACACAAGCGTGACGTCACGTACGCATCCCACGTGACGCGACTGAAGACTGAACTAGTGGACCATGCCTGAACAATGAGGCATTCTTTTGACTTTGCGGCCGCGATGACCTTGGCGAGGGAAGGCAGATGGGGGCCCCGGAAACTCCTAGAATCGTGGTTTGTCCGCAGGGACACATCCGTGTGTAACGAAAACCGCGGCCCTCTCCACGAAGCTTATACGGACTTTCCTGATAAATAGCGTTGACTTGAGGTTGAACCTTGCATTTGCTTTGTAACTACTGAAGATGCCTCCCGCATGGGAGGCAAAACGTCTAATGAAATGTTTTTTTTCTGTGGTGTCAAGTCGGTGCTCCTATTGTAATTATCACGTGTCCCGGCTTTTGCAGTATTTTTGCGTTTATTCGTAACGGCTACGGTTCTGTGGCCCTCAGCGATGTGAGGGGAATACATCAACCTGTCAACCACTATCGTACGACTGAAGTGCCACCAGGACTACGACCGTCACTGCATTCAACGTGGCCTTATTCCTCAAGGGCTCCATCGCAAGCCGCTCGTGGATACCCACTACGGACGCAAGCTCGCTCGAGATTTTAGCCCGATCTGTGTCAAGGCCCGTGTTTAGGACAACAAGCAACGGATCAACCACGCCAAGAAACGACAGGCGACGGCGTAACGGAACTTTCGACGCGTTCTGCAGTATGATGACCTCCGCAGTATTTTCGTCGCACGGAAACAGGCCGAGGACATGGAAAAGAACAAACAGTCAGAACTGCACAACAAGAAGCTCGCACGGTTAATGCCACCGGAACCAACTTTACAGAACGAGAAACGGACTGTGTTGAACTACTCTTACAAGGAATTCACGGACCACCACGTGAGCCTTCTTTCAATAAATCTTAACTTTCCAATGGCACCTCAGTACGTCCCCAAACGTAACTGTATTGTCAAAATCGAGGAAAAGCTTCGCCACATATCTTAGCGAGACTGGCGTCAACCTTGGCCGGAGTCGTGCGCTGTCCATTTTGAGCACTGCCAAGCTGCCGCAGCCAAACCTTGACCACCATTGACGCAAGGCGTTGCAGGAGTTGAGATCTGATGAGTGGATCGTCATTTTGCGTGTTGATAAGGGTGGGAGAACGGTGGTTCTCGACAAGACCGACTGCGATCAGAAAAAAATATAATGTTCTTAGTGATCCCACACACTTTGTTAAACTAGCCCGTCACCCAACTGGAAAAACCGAACGTTCGTTAGTTGATCACCTCCAGGAACTTCGAAGGAAGGGTAGGATGAATGGTTCTCTGAACCGCCACCTTTTTTACTCCGACGGATGCACAACTAATATGTACGGCGTACCTAAAGTGCAAAAACCAGAATGTCCTCTGCGCCCGATTGTATCCTTTATCGAGTAGCCCCATGTACGACCTGTCAAAATATTTGGTAGAGCTACTGGCACCGGTGACAGGCAAAAATGGTCTTTGTGTGCAGAACTCACAAGAATTTGTTCGGTTGGTAAGCGCCCAAACCCTCTTTCCGAATAAAGACATGTTTTCTTTCAATGTAGTTTCCCTTTTCACTAATGTTCCTAACGACGTTGCCATTAATGTCGCACGCGAACGTCGACTTGATGATCGAAAGCCTGGTAGCACGCACGTCACTTCATGTTGATGATGTAATTTTTACTTTTGCGTCTTTGCTTGAACCGATGTTTTTTCGCCTTCCGTGGAGAGACGTATCATCAGGTGAACAAGTGTTCGATGGGAAGCCCGGTATCTGTTAGTGTTGCCAATCTCGTTATGAAGCATATTGAGGAGAAAGTGTTGAAAAATGTTGCGTACCCGGTCAAATTTTACCGCCAATATGTGGATGATACTTTCGTCATTTTAGATAAAGGTACTGCTAACGATTTTCACCGAGAGTTAAACAGTGTTTACCCCACGATACAGTATTTTTGCAAGGTAGAACAGTAGGGCAGGTTGCCCTCGCTAGATGTAGGTATAATGAGGACAGGCGAACCTAACCACAGTATTGAAACGGGTGTGTACCACAAACCATGTGAAAGAGATTCCTTTTTTGATTTTTCGTCCCATCACCCAGGGCAACACAAGAAATCAGTAGTGCGATCGTTTGTACGCCGGTCAAATACCGTGCCATCTAATGAGCTCCATGGCGCAAATGAGATGACTGATTTACAGGAAGCTTTAAAAAAACGTCAATACCCAAAGCGTTTTGTTGACGAAGTCAAAAGCCAAATGAAACAAAATCTGCAACCGTGGGAAATGGAAAGAGATAAGAATGTAGTGTGCATCCCCTATGTCAAAGGAGTCTCCGAACCTCTCAGTCGCGCTTTGAGGCCCCTTGGCCTTCGAACTGTTTCCAAGCCATACAGAACAATCGGAAATTCCGTTTCCAAACCAAAGGACCCAACCCCGGCGAACGTCCAGAGAGGCGTTATCTACAAGATCATCCGCAGTGACTGCCCAGCGTCCTACATTGGTGACA
Organism: Ixodes ricinus; assembly: GCA_037355805.1. Classification (NCBI taxonomy): domain Eukaryota; kingdom Metazoa; phylum Arthropoda; class Arachnida; order Ixodida; family Ixodidae; genus Ixodes; species Ixodes ricinus. The sequence continues at coordinate 20,376 of JAZHYW010018677.1, forward strand.
ACAGGACCGAGGAGAGAGACCAGACTCAAAGTACACAAGCGTGACGTCCCGTGCACGATGCAACTCGAAGACTGAACTAGTGGCCATGCGTGGACAATGGGGCATCCTTTTGACTTTGCGGCCGCGACGACCTTGGCGAGAGAAGACAGATGTTGGCCCCGGAAACTCCTTGATTCGTGGTTTGTCCGCAGGGACACATCCGTGTGTAACAAAAACAGCGGCCTTCTCCACGAAGTGTATACGGACATTCCTGATAAATAGCATTGACTTGACGTTGAACCTTGCATTTGCTTTGTAACTACTGAAGATGCCTCCCGCATGGGAGGCAAAACGTCTAATCAAATTGTTTTTTTTTCCTGTTGTGTCAAGTCGGTGCTATTACTTTAATTATAAATTTCGCTAAATGTTACATATCTGCCCCGAGACAAATAATCCTAATAGCCAAGCCTTTTAATTCGTTTGAATCAAATGTGAGCCTAATCTTGACTCCCGCGCGTATTTTCTGCGGAAACAAGTTGACTCATTCCATAGCCCGAGTGTAGACCGTCCGGGCGGGATGGACACAGTTTCGAGATCACGGGGCTCGTCCGGCGCGCTACCGGCTAGTCGCCGTCTATGACATTACCTCTCATTACCGTCTCTCCCGCCGCCTTTAACCTCCGGCCTCCCAACCCCTCTCTTGGGACGAGACGGTTAAGTGGCGCCAGCTACAGACACACTCCTACCTCAGCCATCTCGTCCTCTCCCATATCTACCCATCCCTCAACGAGGTAGAGGCGCTTAGAGTGATGAACCGGAAGTTCTGAAGCTCCCCCCCCCTCTCGGTTGCCGTTATGTTGTACGCAAAAGTGACCACTTGTCACGTGACCTTACAAAAAGCGTGATGTCACCAGTAAGATGGCAGCGCCCAGTGCTATCGGATTTGAGTTTGTTCGGTGCGCGGTAGCCATGATGTGCCGCTGCTTTCCGACGATTTCGGGCTTCTTCGTGCTCGGTGACGCAGGTATGATGCGAAAATATAATGGCATGAGACTTTATATCCTTTTTGAGCAAGATCGCTCTGGATCACCTGGATATTAACACCAGTGAGACAGCATCAGCCGTATCGCTGTACCGGTGCTCGGATTCCCGGATATGTTCGAGGATCGATAGAAATTTGAGTGATTTTAGCATGGAATTTTCGCATTCTTTTGGCTTTGTTTGAACTTAGGAATGCCTGAGAATTGGTGCGAAATGTATTTGTTGGGCGTAGGGCCTAGGGGAATTAGTTTCAACCCTAGTGAACTGCATAATCAAAGCGACTTCTAGCGAGGAAGTTTCTGCGCTTCAAGTTTTGTACTATTCAACAATTTTACGATATCATTTCTAGCATGAAATATTCGCAAATTTCTAGCTTCGTTTGAATGATAGAATGTCTGAGAATCGAAGCGAAAGGTGTGCGTGGCGTTAGGGCCTAGGGAAAGTTGCTTCAGCCCTCCGTCACCGAATAACCGCAGGAACTTCTAGCAAGGAAGCTCCTGCGATCTTTAACCTTTGGTGCTAAACGACGATTTTACACTCGATCGGAATACTTTTCTGAAGTGAAATGCTGGCGTTAACTTTATTTACGTGCACGCTAACACTTACAAATCATTCAAACCAATCATTCGAAAAAAAGGATCATTACCTATGTTCAGAAAACAGTTTGTTTGTCCCCTTAGAAACTCAGAACACAGCAAGTATTCACATGTTTGATTGATCAGTGCACAACATGTTGCATCCGATGTCCCTTAGAAATTAGTATTAGTAGGTTCTTTACCTTGTTGATCGGTATAAATATTCCACAGCAACCTCATGTGTATGGTCATACTCCTCTTACATGGTATGTATCATACTAGCATCTAGAATCTTATAAAAAAATGCAGCCCTACTTTTTAGAGGTCCAGAGATAGAACCACACATATCAGCAATTCGTTAATTAAATGTAATGCAACTCAAAATACAAGATTAACTGCACATTTTTCTTTTTCGCAAAAAATGATTGAAGCAATTGTTTTTTTTTTTCACCAAGAGTGCATTGTATCAGTTGGTCAATTATTTACTTGTTCTAATTACTTGGACAAGAGGACTCATATTTGCGCTCATCCCTTGCCCGAGGAGCAGTCTTGGTGAGATATTTTGACTGCCATTCCTTTCGGTCTCTTCAATAGACTTTTTTTTTTCAAAAGTGTGGGCCGCCTGTACTTCGTTTCACAGTAACTTGGAAAGGGAAACCGTCACAGCCCCCTCGAGCCAATCAGAAAGGCGGAGTGAAGGTGTGTAGCAGATCTGTGCAGATGAGCACTTTGATGTAGCTTTCCCTTTCGCCAAATTGCGATGAAACGAATTAGAGTAGCTACTACTATAATTACCAAGGCCTTCATACTTAGGGCATTTGTTCGACAAGAATGTTATGTCAGCCATCACTTTGAACTGTGCTCAGCGCCTATTGAACTCGAATGCTGTATTAGCATTCGACGTGAACTGAAACCCATTCGTGTGCTTCACACCAAAAAAAATGGTGACAGTCGTGGTGCTCTATGGGGTTTTGCAAAGGGTCTGTTGTGTCATACGTATAGGAAGTGTGTTGCTTTATAACAATGCATCAACACATACTAACCAAACTAGATGCTCAGAGGTGAGTCTGTTCTTGCAATTAACATTTTACTGCTATAATTATTTCTTACGAGTGTAATATTCATTTTTTGTGCCTGGGCACGTTTTGTGATCATTACATCAGTGTGCTTTGATCTGATTATCATGTGTGTAGTTTTAGGTATCCTCTCTGCAACGCCCGCAGAGGCCTTTGAAGGGAACAAATTAAGAAACAATATTTTCACATCACTGGAATTGGTTTCGAATGCGCCACATGAAAACTTGCATTTCCGCTACCCTGCTTTGTCGTGCTTACCTCCCGTCGAGGTTATGGGGATCAGGAGCATTGGGGTAACGTCGGCACCAGGAACAAAACCACCGAAGATAATCCTAAATGTCCCGCGGACGCTCCTCGAGACTGGTCGAGGGTCGCTCGGCACGAACCTTCGCAGGCCAATTCATTGGTACGGTCACCTTCAGTAGGCATGGTCGGCCTCATGCAGTGGTAGCAGAGTGGTTTTCGGTCGACCATTTGCAACACCTTTGTTTTCCTTGATGTACTTTGTTCAGCGCAGATTTACACTGGTTCTTCCCGATATCGGAAATGCTTCGGCGTTGGAATGTCTTGTTGAATCGGCATTGAATACTAACGGGTAGCCGGTGGTGGTCGTCGTGATTTTGTGGTATAAGTCGCCCTCGGTTCGTCAGACGCCGCTTCGCCTGAAGAATGCTTCAGTTGAAATTGCTGTCGAACTTGTTCCGAAACAATCTCGGTAATTAAAATAAAAACCGGGCAGCTGATGGCACGATTGTAGTTTCCTGATCTCCGGCCGGACAGCGTCTTGGATGATATTGCAAATGTCTGGGAGGCTGGCGTCGCAGTAGCAGCTTGTCGTTTCGAGTGTCGAGAAGCTCGGGAGTTGTTGATAGTGATAGGTTCTGTACTGCAGTTCACATTCAATGTTGAAAGCCTCGGTGATATGAACCCTTCGACTGTTGTCGTGGGGTTACGGACGAGGCGGCCGAAGGTGTTGTCCCTGATATGAGGCACATGGGATTCTTAGCTTTTTGTCTCTTGTAGCGTCAGGGTTGGCGTGGGTGCTCGATCAGGCGCAAAACATCCTTCACGAAGGCGGCGGAGCTTTTGTTGGCGCCGTGCCCTGGACAGATTCAGGAATTCGGCTTTCTCTGGTTAATGCTGGCTGATCAACGTGCAGTTCATCTCGATCTTGCAAACTTCCCACAACGTTAAGAAGGATTCGTGGTTCTCAAACCAGTGCCTGGCAGTTTCTTCCCCGAGAAGTATACGTTCTGCAGGCGCTGGTTGTCTGTCCACATACTGTGGCGGGCGACACGGTCATATTGTTCAATCCAGCCCTCGACGTGTTCATACTCCTTGCGTGAAAGGGCGTCGGAGTGTGAGGTGCGACGGGCATGCAAACAATGCTGTGAAAGGACGCGGTTTGTTGCTACAAGTTTGTCATTGTTGGCTTTGTCAGCTTCGGTTTTTCTGGCAAAACACTGAATTCCTGGTGGTTCTTGCTGGTAGCAGCGACTGGCTGGGATTTCAGGTTCTTCGTGGTGTATTTCCGATGTTCGTCCTTGTGATACTCGCTCGTCTTGCGGTTTAAACAGATGCTAACCGCAAGACAATGATAACGAGACGCGAGATAATCCGCCACCCGTGACCCGTTATCAGGCAGTTCCGCTGAGGAGATGCCAGGGTGCACAAAGAGTGAAGTCTATAGGTAAAGTACCCACCACCTCCACCAGAACACCCGATGACAACGCAGCATGGCCTGGACTTTTTCGGAATAGTAAATATTGATAAAAATTAGGACTGCAGAATGCCTCCATGGCAAATTAAAAAAAAAATAAAAGAAGAGAGTCTAACCTGACCACTAAAGAAGCTGCATTGCTTTAGTGGCATTCTGACTGAATAAATCCTCTCCTTCGGGGTTTGACGACTCCCGTGGACGAACTGAAGTGAAATGGATGTGGGGCCACATTTCTGGTAATGAGCCGCTGCAGACTGTCGCCGCTAAGCGGCGTGAACGGGTGGGCTGGGTAAGTAACAGGCGTGATCAAATATTCATACAGCTTGCGATTCGCGTAACGAGTATTGATGAAACGTTTGTGTCAACGAAACTCGTGACAGAGCAGCGGAATAAATAACAACTGCAACACCTGTGCTCCGTGAAAGTGCACGTCTACGGCAGAACAATTTAGGAAGCAGCACAGCATCACCTAAAGCACGGCAGAGGAACTACCAGCTTGAAGGCAGCTCTTCGGTGCGCCGCACCACCAAAGTGAGCCTTCGGTCATTTGAACGAACGGGCACCATGATTCCACAGTGCCAAGCACGACTTACGCAATAAAGTGTATCCAAATATATTGCACACACATCGCTGGACCTCGAAGTTTCCGATGGTCAACGAGAGCACAGAAACGTCACCCTAAAGTTATCCTAGCGGTATCCGAATCAATCCGAAGTCCGAGCACCGTAGGGCCGATTGTTTCTTTTGTGGCTATGTCCCCGTCGGTCACCAGCGAAATGCACACCGTTCTTTCATATTTTCACGTTATAGCTGCGTCAAACACCACGCTGAAGTCTGAAGCCGCTTTCGACCGGCCTTATATGACGGCTTTCGTGTCTGAAATCAACTCACCGAGACGAACGACAACGAACAAAGCATCCGACAAGCTCCGGTTGATGCTCCGGCTCAGCTTGGGCCAGCCGCTGCCCAGGCGCTGCCATCTTTCCTGCGACGGCACGTATTTGGTTTGGTCACGTGACGAGTGGTCAAATTTGCATACAATGGCAGCGGCCTTATGGGGGTCACTTTCGGGTGCATACCGGAATTCCAGTTTATCGCTAAAAGCCCCCCTACCTCGATGCCATCCCTCTACAATCCTCCTTGTATTTTCTGCAGGGCCATGGCTACCCTCTCCCATATATTATGGGCTTGCTTTTCTTTTCCTATCTCTCCTTTCCCCTCGGAGCAGCGGTGGGACGCTTCTCTACGCAGCTCAGACCCGATCACCCTATTGCAGGTGGTCCCTCGGGCTGCCGAGGTCGCCGAGGCCCATGAGCTCCCGGCCATCAGGTGTTGCTAACTGCTGAAGGAGCGCGGCCATAAGCGGCTCAACCTCTGTAAATACATTATGTTATTTTGCATCCATCCATTGTGAACAGGTTGGTCGTTTTTATTCTCGAAGCCCATTACAGGCTGCGCGAAAGCTTCCGCTCACAACCGTTCAGTGACAAACAGGGGGCGAGAAGCTGCAGCTCCGTGGTTCGCGTTTTTTGTTTGTTTGTTCGGGACTGCACATGAGAACGCAACGAAATTCTAGCTTATAGGTCGGTTTCATTAAGACCGAGAGTGGTGAACCAGATATGTCCAAGTTCGGAGGAGTTCAAAAGTCGTACAGGGGTGTCGCAAAAGCAGTGGAGCCAGCACATTCGCACTGGCGCTGTGAATTCCTTCCTGAGCAGAGGCGCAGGGTATCGTCTGCATCTGTCGGCCTTCGTTTATCCGCGCCACGCTGTATGCAACAGTACATTCGTCACAGTTTAATGAGCTCGTCCAAGTTTTTAGAGCGCAGCTCTTATGCGCCCGTTTCCGGCTTGAGCGGTGTCGCCGTCGCGGTCGCCGTCGCCGTCGCCCGCGTGGTGCATCATGGGAAATATCCCATAATGCACCGCGCAGAAAGGAGGAGGGGGAGGAGGGAGAGGAGGAGGGGGAGGAGGAAGGAGGAGAGGGGGAGGGAGCAGGAGGAAGGGGATGAGGAAGGAGGAGGAGGAGGAGGAGGAAGGATGAGGGGGAGGGAGGAGTAGGGGGAGGAGGAAGGGGAGGAGAAAGGAGGAGGGGGATGGAGAAGGAAGGGGAGGAGGAAGGAGGATGGGGAGGAGGAAGGGGGAGGAGGAGAAGGAGGAAGGAGGAGGAGGAAGGGGAGGAGGAGGAGGATGGGTGGAGGGAGGAGTATTTGGTAGGATGAGGAGTTGAGGAGGAGGGAGGAGGAGTTTACCCTCCCTCAGTACCCTTCCCTCCTCCTCCTCAAGAGCTGCACTCTAGTTCGGCGTTACAGGGAGTTGTAAACGGCTTTCTTTTTTTCTAGTTTTAAAGGAAATTAATTAAAAAAAATTGTGAAATATTGTTTATTCGATTGTTCTAAAAACATTTTCAGCACGAAAGTTGTTTCTGTCTGCATTCTTAATGACTAAAGTCCGATTCCGATTGTTTACATAAGTGTTCGTGTAATTCTACAGCGTATGAGACGATGAGGCTCACATTCATTTAGCAATTATATATAATCCTCAATTCTCTCATGATCCTCAATTCGGCTGTACGTTTTCTTATCTTGATATTGCGTCAGGAGTGACAGGTATCAGCGCGCTGTTGTGCTAACTTCAAACACGACAGCCTGACGAGAAGCGTTGCCTAGGCAAAACTGTTATCGACCGTCAGTTTGACATCAAGGTGAAGCATTTATTCCGATTCTCAAGAGATATCGGCGTGGAACTCGCAAGCCAATGGCGATTCTTAGCACTTCTTTCCCGACCCGTTAGTGGGCGGCTAGAGGTACCAGCGGACGAAGCATGCATTATCATGCTCAGCTACAGGGGCATGCCAGTGTCAATGTACAAAATCCCGGACTTCTGAAATATATTGGGGTTGTCAGTGTGCATGCGAAAGCTACTGAAGGCGGGGCTGTAAAGTGTTGACTACGTATCTATGAAGAATTTTATTGTAGTTCAACGTAACATCAAAATAAATAAATATGTGAGCTAACCTTTTACCGCGTACCACTGGGAGTCACACTTGCGGAAGAACTTGCGTAGGACGCATTCAAAATATTACATCAGTGGTAATTGTAACCCTGTGTTAGGATCTCGCCTCCCCGTCCACGAGCAGTATAATGTTATTATGAACGAGTGGAGAGTATAATCTCAGAATCGGCGTTATTGTAAAACACGTCAGATATTTGACCATGAGCTCCGAGAAGAGGCACCGCTGTGTCGTTTCCTCGAGTCCTCTGCTGCTGCACGGACGCTAAACAAGGTTTTGAGGAACGGGAAGCAAACTTCATCGGAACTGGGATAAATAAAACGCACCATTACAGCCGTCATGCAACTTCCAGTTAAATTGAATGAGCCAGTTCCTTCACTGCTAAACTAGCTCAGCTAGTTCAAGTGGGCGCTCTAGGAATAGTAATGCCTGTGATGACAATGTTTAATTAACAGAATGGCGAGAGGACATGTATTACAATGCTGTTTTTTTGTTCTTTCTAGTACCTTCATTTGTGCGTTTGAAATGCGTCGCGTCGCATGTACTCGCAATTGCGTCCCTACTGAAAAAAAAAAAAACATTTGGCGCCTAGATGAAAGTAAACGGTTCCACACCGGTAACAGTTTACCCATACCGGTCACCAGTTTGTCAAAGGGGTCGCCCGTATGGCTCGAAGGGGTCCCCCATATGAGCCATAACGGTCACCTATCTGGACAAACAGGTCACTTCTTTGGCAAACGGGTCGCTCGTCTGGGCAAATGGGCGACGTGTTTGGGGAAAGTTGTCGCACGTTTGTTTAAACCGGTGACTATGTTGCACATACGGGTGGCCGATGACCGGCACTCTGTACCGGTTTAATCAAACGGCTCTCCGGAGCCCGTTTGGTGTTGAACGTATAGATTGGCGAAATGGGCACGCCTGTTTGAGCCGTGGCAGCCAATGTTTCCGGAAGGCTGGGAGCGCCGGATCATCGATTTCAAAACGTCCACGTAATGCAAGTAGTTATATTTATATTTTAATTGAGAAGATGTTTGCTTATACTGCAAATAAAACTAACACTTTGTTTTTGCCTAATCGCGCGATGTTGGTGAGCCAATATTTTTGTCAGAATTTCAAAAGTTTGTCGTTCTTTGTTGCCTCAATTTACTTATTCAGCTCGAATCTCTCTCGCAGAAGACGCAACCGCGTGAAAGAATATACTTCTAGACTCCAGGGCCCGTTTGCTCAAGCGCTAACCACGGCGAAAGTTAGCCTCAGTACCTAGGAGAGGGATTTTGAAATCACGTGACTGGCTCGGTAGGGATGCGGGGCTGCTTATATGTAGTTGTTGCTGCAGTATCGAGCGCGTTAGTCAGCAACGAATGTTGCAGGAGGCTTTCACTTTGTCCTACCTTACTCAAATCGCAAAGCATGAGCAATGACCTCACCGCATTTTTTAGATAGTCTTTCGATTGTGGCCATTCCTAAGCCTAAATGAACGCGATAATTGTCGGCATGGCAGCCCCTTTGGAAAGCGGATTGCCTTGACTCAATCGGCCGGGTATTGATAGCACACAAAAGCAGACAGCGTCCTCAATATACCTTTTTTCTAAATTACCCAAGCATCGAGGAGAACGCTGAAAGTGTAATTCTACGGTCCGCGCGCGCTGGCCTTCCTCTTATAAAAGATTCGAAGTTAATAATCATAATAAGGCTTCGACGAACTCGCGTCCAAGGCAAAATTTGTGTTAGACTTTTTGCTTTAGAACAAATACTACTGCAGACGCCAGCACATGCAACGCGTGTAACTGCACTCGTAGGACATCGGTGCTTGCGAAATTTCGTAAAAGGTCTATTGAGACCAACGAGCTTGAGTATCATCTTAGAGCGGTAAACCGCAACCCAAAGCCTGCAGCGGAAAGGGCACACCCCCTGTTGCCGCCATCTTGCCTGTTTGCCACATTAATTATCCCGTGACGTCGAGGTGGCTGCGCCCAGAGGCTGGGCCAGATCACATTGGTCAGGTCACGGTAAGCAGAAGGGCTTTCTGGGGTTGTGTTCGAACCTTACTTGAATGAATCCGAGTTACTCCGGTGGATTATGTCACGTTACAACACTGATAGAATAACTGGACGCGGGTAGGTTTTGGAACGCCAATGTTTTAAATGTTTACCCTAGAGCGATATCAAGTAAATTTTGGACCGCGGCCGTGCTTACCGTAATCTGCCCAATCTGATCTGGCGCACCTATGGGTGCAGCCATCTTAAAGTCACGTGATCATAAATGTGGCAAACGGTCAAGATCGTGGCAACCGGGGGGTGCCATTTTTGGCCGCTGGTTTACCGCTCTAAGTTTACTCAAGCTCGTTGTTTTGGACGCTATCTGCTTTTGTGGGCTATCAGTACTCGGCCGATTGAGTCAAGGCAATCCACTTTCCAAAGATGTTGCCATGCCGACAATTATCGCGTTCATTTAGGCTTAGGAGTGGCCAGATTCTAAAGACTATCTATAAAATGCGGCGAGGTCATTGCTCATGCTTTGCGATTTAAGTGAGGTAGGGCAAAGCGAAAGCCTCCTGTACCATTCGTTGCTGACTAACGCGCCAGATATTGCAGCTACAACGGCATATTAGTTCCAAAGCAAGCGGCGCTCACTCACCGGGGCACCGCCATTTTTCCCCGCGCATCCCTACGCAAAAATCCCTCTCCTAGGTACTGCGGATAACTTTAGCAGCGGTTAGCGCTTTGAGCCAACGGGCCCAGTTCACTTCAATTCAAGACGCAGCGAAGGTAGCTCTCGAACACGTGGCTGCAAGAACATCGAGCATTGCGAGAGCACGCCTGCCGTTGCAGCAGTCAAACTACGAGCTCGCGCTTAGTAGTTTCTTCACTCGGGCGCTAGCCGAGCTTCTCGCCGGCGCCATTTCCGGCGTTCGAGCGTGCTGAAATGCGCGCGAATCGCCTGAATTCCGAGGCTACAAACACGTCGTACTGGAATCATAGAGTAATCTACAGAAGGTAAAGAGCGGACACTTCCATAGGCCCCAGCGGCCAATTTAGCTGGCAGGGAGCGCACTCAGCGGCCGTCGTAGTACCCAACTGAATGAATAGAGTAGCATTAAATAAAAAAAAACTTAGCGGACGGATAGATATCTAGATTGGCGTAGTGTGTTGGACGGTAGCCTGCGCCATCTGGTTTGCCGCGAGTTATGTTTTTCCTACTATTCCCGCATGCCAAATTTCACCTATCATTACTTCACACATATGTGCGAATCCTAATGCGGACAACAAATGGACAATGCTATGTACCGTTAACACTGACTTTACAAGCCAGGAAACCCATGTAGGTTTGTGCTGTCCAGAAGAACACCACCAGGGAGTAATCAACAGAGTGTATTTTCGCAACAAAAATATGATGGGCAGTAGGTACCTCGCACATAACTACAAAAACTATAAAACACAAGCACCGTGTATCAAGGCTTCACAAACAGTACATCCTACAAAAAAAAACGACAAGCATATTATGGCATGCATGGAAATCTTATCAAACAACTGGAATTACATCTGCAATTGGATTGAAAGCCTGTTTTGTGTTCTCAAGCAAGTTCCATGGAAGGTGCACTCACACACGTAAGATATGCAGCATCAACAACAAATACTAAAAAAACTGGCCATGCAGTATCAAAGCTCGTTGATCCAATGCAATTTGTATGCAAATGAAGAGATCAGCAGAAGAAATCTGAGATGCACGATTGCCACAATGAGAAAAAACAGACAAGTAAAGGTCTAAACAAGATTGCCACTAGCTATAGACCTACTTAGTCTATGACATGGTCACTAAACAACCCTAACACAGCCTGCACTGCCCAATTAAACACACCTAGCTCCTGTTGATTTAAGTAACAATAATGACCAAAATAACAAGAACTGAAAGCCAACCGACGGACAAATGCCGGTTTTACGTTTATGTCACGTTTAACATGTCAAATTTAACATGTAAGGTGTAACATGACCTCTAGCATAAAAAGCACAAATGAAATGGCTGACAAAAACTTACTACAAGCAGACTGGTGCCGAGTGTACCTCCGACCCACCCATCGCAAATGATTCTGCCAAGGCTTGGCATGCAATCTGCACTGCCTAATTAAGTACATCTTACAAGGTGTCTACCAAATGACTTCTTCAAAAGTCCATAATTTTTCAAGGTTTTCCTTGACTATTTCGATAAAATTCTCTGGCTGTTATTTCCTTCGAGGAGCGACATTTCTGGCAATGTTATTTAGCAGAGCCGTGGCGACAACGGATCGCCGGGCTTTGTTCCGCACCACCGTGCAACTTTCACTGGTCACTTTCCCTGAATTAGCCAACCTTTTGACAGTTTCCCTGATAATTCCCTGACTCTTAAAGGTGATGCGAAATTCCATAAGAATTTTAGGCTTGCCAGGCTGGCAGACACCCTGATCTCAATCTCCTTCACGCTTCACATATGTGTAAAGCAGAAACAACGTCCAAAATAAAAGGAAGTTGCATCCAAGATGAGTGACCTAAGAGAGTATTAGGAAAGATCAAAATGGGAACTTACACATTCCACATGACTTTAATAAAAAAAACAGACATGACCATCAAAAAAGCAGTCATTACAATAGACCAGTAGAGTGCAGCCTACTTGCTGCAAATAATCCCAACAAATACCTTGCGTGCACTCTGCACGGCCCAATAAAATCTCTATAAAATTAATTTTACTCTTGCAGATATCTTATGAAATTCAAAATAAAGGCTGAAACACATCTCCAGAATGAAGTTCTACCCACTGAACTTTTCAGGCTGTACACCAAAGACTCGAGAATGGAAGCGAACTTTATCAAAGTTTCTATTTACGAAACGAACATGCCAGCACAATTGAATCCTGCAAAGCATTTTCTAAAATCGTGCACGAAACTCTGGAGTGCAAAAATTAAAATCACCAACACTGGAGTGAGTTATGTACAATGACTAACAAACACTTCGGAGGTGCGCTACACTTTAAATACCAGAAAGAAAAATTGACTCGAGCTGCTGAACAAGTGTGAAAGCAGCGCTTGTTGGAGCAGTCAAGTTGCCGAAGAGCTTGCCTGGGACGTGGTACGGTTTAAGCATTATAAAAAAACTGATGTGGCTCATCAAGTTTACTGTGCATATTCCTAAGCAAGTAAGGACAACGACAACCTTGTGCTGCCTTCTCAGTGAATATTTTAACAAGGAGGCCAGCAACATAATAAGTGGCAGAGTTGTCAATAACATGGGACTCCTCATGGACTGCCAACTCACTGATGTTGTCCAAAGATGGAAAGTCGTTCTCTGGAACATGTTGCACAATATCCACGAATGACTCGCTACTAGGTGGAAACGGCGACAACTCCTGGAGGACGTCCGTCTCATCCTCCTAGACATTTCCCTTCGGTGACAGTGTGAGGAACTTCTGAATCCCAGTGTGTTTCAACCCAGGTATGAACTGAGGAACATTGGGATTCGAGTTGCATTCCTGCCTTTTCAAAGTCGTAATTCTGGCAAACATCTTCCCACAGCAGCAAGACGGCTTTGATAGTAATTTGCCACCAATGGTAGTCTGTGGCTGAAGTTTGCCTTCGTACTTCCAAGACGCAATCCATGGAAGCTGTTGTCTAAGAAATTAAACTAAATCCGGCTGCCCTTTACGACTAGTATGGCGCAACTTTCGCTCCGTTTTCTTAGGACGGGAGCTGTTCAAACAATCAAACAGCTTGGCCATGCGATCACAAAAATAAGCAGTTGACATGGCTGCTTTAGGCAGCTGTTCCGCATAGATAAGAGTTAAAAGCGCGACGCACACTGAAGCACTGAGTACCTGGGTCGCCCGCTTAACCTTCGTATTACTGTAAGGTTTCTGGTAGACGTGTCTTTCGGTTAACTTTGGCGCCAACCCCAGTTGCATCTCATGTGTGGAGTGGTACATTTTCACAATATCTGCCCAGTCCACACTCCCATTTTCGATATGAAGCCTGTGGGCTTGCAGGTTGTTCCGAGTTGTCTTCACTAAATGGGGAACATCGTAAATGAAGTAAACGCATTCACTTTTTACGAAAAAAAGGGCTGGGCCACAGAGACACCAAGGTGATTTGCACAGCTTACATTAGAAGCCACTTGGTCACAAATTACAGCTTTAACTGTACTTCCAATAACCCTCCTTTAAAACTACAAGTAAATGGTGAAGAACCATCTGGTGCTAAATTAGCTGACTCATTTAACAATTTTTTTAGAAACATGGGAGACGGCGGTGTCTCGCCTGATACTTGGAGAGATTATCATTGTACTCGAAAAGATAAAACCATGCTTCTGAAACCAGTCATTGCGCAGGAGGTGATATCAATAATCAAAATCATAAATAAAAGCAGTAGTTATGATATTGATGGACTTCAGATACGACCGGTGAAGCACGTAGCTGATATCATTGCGCCTATTCTTACTCATATTTTTAATTTATGTTTTGTTAATGCAATTTTTCCAGTGAATATGCAAGTTGCGAGAGTTACGGCTTTCTATAAAATGGGTGATCAAAACAATGTATGAAAATATAGGGAAGTTTCTATTCTACCTGTTTTCTCAAAGATATTTGAAAAAATCTTGCATTCAAGGATCTCAAACTTTATAGATAAATGTAATTTCTTAACTTCACAACAATATGGTTTTCGTGAAAACAAATCAACGGAATTGGCGTTACTCGAACAAGAAGAATATATTCTTTCGCAATTTGAAAACAAAGCGATTGTAGCTGGTGTATTTGAAATTTTTCCAATGCCTTTGATTTAGTGTGTCAAGATATTCTGCCGAGGAAACTTAGTTACTATGGTACTTATAGGCAGGCTTTATTACTTTGAAATCCTATTTTTCAAACCGAAAACAGGTTGTTCAGATAAACAACATGTGTTCTAAGGCTCTATCCGTGAGTTGTGGTGTACCACAAGGTAGTATATTAGGGCCACTGCTATTTAATATTTATCTTAATGGTAAAAATTAACCCTAGTGCCATATTCATTATCTACGCTGCTGATAGTAGTATTTTTGGCCGGTATTGATATCCATGAATTGGTATATACATGTAATCACACAATGAAAGCATTGGAGAACTGGTCAAAATCTTATTCTATGCAAATAAATGAAATAAAAACAAAAGTAGTAATATTTGGACCGAAAAATAAGTCAATTCAAGAGCATAGAAATATTTTCCTTAATTCCCGTCCGATAGAAATTGTGGAGCATTTTAAATGTCTCGGTCTCGTGTTTTCTGTAAATACGTTCTAGGATAGTCATATAAACTATTTGGTAGGCAAAATAGCTCACATAACTGGAATAATAGGTCGTGTTAGATACCTTGTTCACACTAGAATCAAGTTACTTGTGTATAATTCACTCTTTCATTCTCATTTGAATTATTGTCAACTAGTGTGGGTGACAACCACATTTTCTAACTTGCAAAGTGTTTATTTGGTAAAAAAAAATGTCTTCGACATATTTAAAACGCGCTCTACAGAGCGTCACATGCACTTTTTTATCGTTCCCACGTGATCCCAGCAAACAACCTATAAAAATATCAATTAAGTGTACGATATAAATTGGAAAACCAGGGGAATATAAATAATATACGTAATCTCGCCCAACTACAAATAGGAGAATTAAAATATACTACAAGACATGGAGAGAATTGGGTAGTACTTACACCTCGTTTGAACTACAGAAAAGAATGCCTGTGTTATATACTTCCGTCTTTATTAAACGCTTTTCAGCTTATGCATTTTTGATTTCTTTGCCTGTAAGTACAGCGAACTTCGTGCAATATATCTAACCATGGGACCATAATTTTTGTTTTGTATGCCTATATACCTTTGCGTTTTCGTTGTCATAATACCTTTTATGCATGTTCATTCTTCCCACCGTAGTGCTTCTTAGATGCCATTAATACAGGGACTGTGGGCTCGTCGAGCTGCTAAGCGCAGCTTTTTTCCACAGCCCCTCCATCTGTATTTTTACAAGGTGAAAATAAACTCATTAGATTTGATGTGATATAAAAAGTTAGTTTCTAAAAAACTTTAAAAAACTTTTTCTTATCGTCACTATTTTTTTCTAAATGGTCCCTTGGGCAAAAACCAACAAGGCATCAACCTTTTTCTTCTGCGGTGCTTAGTTTTGAGAGGTGCGATTTCGCCTGTGTTTTGTGAAACACGCTGTATCATATATATATATATAGGTGAAGTGGGGTAAATATAAAACAATGAACCGGAAAACGATTAGAAGTCAAATATGCGTACTGTCGGACTTACCAATGCGAAGTTTATAACGTTTCGAGCGGGTCCGCTAATCATCAGCGGTCCCCGCTCGAAATGTCAACATAAACTTAGTGTTTTTAACTCCGATACTACGCTTTAACTTATGTATATATATATATATATATATATATATATATATATATATATATATATATATATATATATATATATATATATATATATATATATAGGGAGAGAGAGAGAGATATAAATATGTAACGGGTGTTTTTTTAATCTTGCAGATTTAAAAAAGAAAAGCCATTCAGCTACACTTATGCGGTTTGTGAGAGTGCGTTAAACAGCTAGGGGAACATTATGTGGGTGGCTAATCTTTGCAATAAGTCTGCTAATAATTAAATTCACAAATTTACTTTTTACTTAGTCAAAATAGACATGGTTTCAATTAGAAACTTGCCGAGCGTTATCGAAAACCACTACATCAGTTATTTTCAGAAAGACTTTGAGCGCGTGAGAAGCGTAGTAGTGCACTAAATTTACCACTCTGTGGAGCAGGTACAGGCTAGCGGTTGCGTTGAGGCACCCGCGCAATTTTTCCGTCTCTTATCTAGCCCCAGACTTCTACTTGCTACATGACTGGTAACTTCAGCACACTACTGCGCGTCTCACGCGCTCAAAGTCTCTTCTAAAATTACTTATTTAGGGATTTTGGACGACGCCCAGCCAATTTCTAAGTGGAACAATATGATTATTTTCACAAATTAAAAAGTTAACTAACAAATTGTAATTAATTAGCCGACTACTGGCAAAGTTTAGCCACCCCCATAATGTCAACCTGAGATTATAACTTACTCGCACAAACCGCATAAGTGTAGCTTTCACGGCTTTTTTATACAAATCTGCAAAAAGAAAAAAAAACGCTATATATATATATATATATATTATTATATATATATATATATATATATATATATATATATATATATATATATCCTCTTATTCGACTGGTCATTTGTGCTCAAATGTTCTGTAGAAGGGAAGGTTAATTTATTCATTTAGCAATTCCGTACCCTGGAATAATTGAAAACGGCCGGTTTAATTACGGCCTCATAGAATGAAAGTAGCTCTTCCAACGTTACCAAATAGCGGATAGATATAGTAACTCTCTCAGCAAACAAAGTACGTTGTTTTTGTTTGTTGTAACGAGTGATAGGGTTACAGTTAAAAAGAGTTGCATTTGTATAGCATTTCATGCTCTTGTAGTTACTCTTCTTACCATTAAATAATATTGCTTATTTTTTCAACACGTCAATATGTGTAACATGTGTGTCTTCTTGCATTATCAGCCGCTGCTGAAACCTTTGTGAGCTGGAAGTTCGTTAAGTTGGAACATGCATCTTCTTTTCCCAACTCTCACGAGTAAATGGCAGTATTAAAAGTAAAGGGTAAATCATTTTTAACTTCATCTTCTGCGGGTCATTCTACGCATTTAGAGTTTTAAACTGCATCGGTTGTCCGCATCGCATATCCTGCTGAAATATACAAATCTTGTCACACGCTGCTGTCCCCTATCAGACAGTCCTGATCCGCAACAAGTTGTTCATGAAGTAGAGTATAAATCTTTTTTGCGGAGGACTCTCTCTCTCTTTCCTGAAATTATCTGCTCAACATTTTGTCGCAGTGTTTGCGTGTTTTCAATTGTTTGGATAATATTTTTCGTACATTTTCTCTCACTATATGTCATGTGCTATTTTAAGATTGCTTAATTGTCGATTGTTGCGAATAACGAAATATAATTTCGATACATGTTTTGTTTCGTCCGGACCATACAGACGTCCGGAATCATGACTGTGCAATAGTTTCATGAATCGACTCCTAACGATACATGACTCGTTGGAAAACATCGTCTCAGGTGACAAGACGTATATTTTCAATTGCAGTCTGTAAAAACGAAAAGAGACAATCGATTCAATGAAATCTCCTGCGACACCGACAATGAAAATCTGAACTGTGGACAAGTGAGAAAACCGCAAATGCTCTTGTAGGGGATTACTTATAATGACCCGTCGGGCTGTTTTCAATAATACAACTTGATGATATAGAACAATACATGACAATTAAATTTAAAAAAAATATGTTGGCATTTTAGTGAAGGTCTTTGCGAGGGCGCTGAATATATGTTGGACCTTAGAAGGGAAGGTCCTAAGAAAGCCCGTCAGTCAGTGCTTGTCGTCTTCATTTCTTTGCGTTCGCGCACAGGCTAGATTCTTACTTGGATAGGGAAGATAGTATGTAGGATAGAGGGGCAACGCTTAGGTTGTAAGCTTTCCTCAACAGACCACGTTTTGCTCCTGCTCATGTTTTGTATATTCACATTTCATATCTATACATTTAATAAAGGGAAAACATAACACAATGTTAAATCCACAAGCATCTAGCCGCAGCTGCGCCAGCAGTGTTGTGTAGAGGATTCCATCCCTAGGATAATACAGGTCCATTCCCAAAATAATGTGTGCAGATGAAGGTGGAGATGATTGATGCTTTTTTTGTCTCTTTTTGAATTGTTCGCAATTGAAATAAGACATAAACGTACTCGTAAAAATCGTGCGTCATGTTCAATTCAGCTTTTTGTCCGCAAGCCGCAGTGGCTAGAGGGCGATTGTGTCACATCTGGACAGCGACTCTGGAATACGGCTTTATCAAAATAATGTTGTAGGAATGTTTATTGCAAACGGAAGCCACCGTGTGGAAGCGGGTTAAGTGACATGTGACCATAACTCTACAAAATTATGTTTTATTAATGAAAACTGCTGTACTAAAAAATCGATTATAAATGTGCTTGTATCGTTTTTGCCTATTGTTTATGTCCTTGCGCCTATTATATTATGCCATAATACAATATTCAGCAGACTTTTCGTTTTAACCGAAAAATAATGATACATATCATTGGCTGTAAAAACAAAAAATCGCAAAAAACAAAAAAAGACACATAAAACAACTTTTCGTATAAACTTTTAATATCAGTTAGAACCATTTAATTCCAGTTAATAACCTGCTGGAGCGGTAATGTAAAAACAAGTTTGGTAAAAACCTAGATACACCGATTTCAAAGAACGTTCGCTACAGGTACGGCTGGTTTTGTCAAAATCCTGCCATTTTAAACTTATATTCTAAGTATTTGATTTTTTTCACGGTAATCACCGTTCTAGAGACCGTTCGGAACAAATGATAGACGTACACAAACGAAAGAAATCTAAAAAAGAAACACTCAAAACATTTCCCAAATTAAGTTAAAATCAAATATCGGAAACTGTTTCACCAATTGATATCTCAAAAACTTATCAGAGGTGCATTGCTCATTACTGACGTAACCGATGCATAGATTTTGCCCGTAAAACGCTATTTAATATTTATGTTTGTATTTATAACGGAGTTAATTTTTTTCAAGCCAAACATGCGTTGGATCATTATCACAGTTAACATACACCTCGCATCTAAACTGAAAGCCTTTAATTCCAGAACAGTTTAGAATTATACCTCCTCTTTAGGCATACAAAAAGTTCGGTAGATAAATAGTACGGATCCATCCGATTATATTTCCCTGCCTACATTCAACTTCAAGAGAGGGAACAGGCGCGAGTGACATTACAGAAATAAATATAAAAAAGTTCCCTTCAGCTCTCGTTGAAGCTTTTATGCATATTGTTAATGGCATACCTTCATTAGATCGAATACTTGGATAATACCACTAGCCCCTTCCTTCATTAAATCTGAATGTATCTCTGAGCCTCTGTATGCCATAATGATAAATGCCAAAATACCATAATGTCCGTATACTGATCGATCCTTTTGAGTCTTTATATCGGTGATGGCCGTGGCCGCATCCCTGCACAAAACAAAAAGAAAAAAAGGAACCACATTTAATTAGCGTCAACGCTGAAAAACCGCACGACAAAATTTTGTATGCCAGTGCTCTTGGCGGCGGGTATTAATAGGCCGTGGTGCAGTGTACGCTAAGCCGTAAATCTCCACTGTCGCAGTTTTCTTTTTGTGGTAGTCCGCAACGGTGTCTGCAAGTCCGCACCGTAGAACGTTGTCCAGCATGATTCATGACGTTACGCACGGAAATAAACTCATGCAACGCACCTTGAACCATATCCGTGTAGATTAGCGCACAAATGCGAGTCTGCAACTGCTGGGTCAGCACATGAAATGTGACGTGAATCTTTGCGACAATTGCAGGCATTGGAGCCCACTTAACTTAAACCGAATTTTTTTCTCAGGAATCGCGATAGAATCGCGGATAGCCCATGCTTTAATTGTATGGCTGCGGCACTCACTGATAGAGATCGCCAATGCACGGTGACGTAAACCGCCCGTCTCTACATATTTTACTACTTCAGTGTTCCTGACGACGGGGTTGCCGCACCTAGCCATAAACTCTGCACACCCACTCAGACTCTTGTTCATGAACTTCTGCCGGCTTTAGGCGCTTGTTGGATTTGTTTTCCCATTTTTCCGCAGAAAGTGTTCTAGCGGCTAATTCCGTGCTGCTGGCATTCCCTGCAAGAGCTTTCTTCGCTTTCTACAGTTTGACGCATGTGATGCAGCGATTACTAGGAAGAACTTTGAAGCTGGTCACCTTGACTTTGATCCGCTGGCGACCAGTTCCAGTGACGGCGGTGAGAACGCCGAGGACAACGATGACGAGATGGCGATGGCGCTGCTGAAAATGCTCCAGCAGCGAGGTCTGGAATGGTGCCTGTTTACGTTTGACAATACTGTATTCCACTACGCGTGGGAGCGACGCCGGAATTACATACTATACGGGCATTTACTGGACGCTATATTTGAGGGTTGTGTAGAGCGTATGATTATACGAGCTCAAATTGATAGGCAGCTAGGACGCAATCCTGATGAAGCGGAATGCACGCTACGAAAACTAAAGGAAGTCATTGCAGCATGCGCCTGCAGAGCTCAGGAAGAAATACAGAGCACACGATTGAGCGATCCTAGTCAGATTGGTCACGTGGTTTTCGAGTACATTATTAGTTACCCTGCTGTTACGCCAATATTCTGCCAACGTTGCTTGGTCGCCAGATGCAAACGATTAATCGTAGGAAATCAACATTTTATAGATTACTGCTCCATAAAACGGAAAACGTGCGGTGTATAATTGCTAATCAATGAGTACTTTACATACATGTAATTGAGCCTGGTAGGTTAATTTGATATTCTGACCCACTCATATAAAAAGCATTCAAAATGATTTCCTGATCACAAGCTCCTTCCAGTCTCGTAAAACTGAACAACATTAAATAGACAAACAAATAAAGTAGCCTTATGTCCTATTTGAAGGACACTAAGGCACGCCAAGTTTGCCTTTCTGGTCCGCGACATGAGTGTGAAAGCTAATTGGACATATCTGTGCCATAACTGCCAAAGTGACGCCTAATTTGGGCAGTTCTGTCATGCAAAATTCGGCTTTTCTCTAGTCCGCGACAGGAGTCCCAGGCCAGTTAGACTTGGAGTCATAAATGGCAAAGTAAATCCTAACCTGGAAATTCGGAGCATGCCAAAATTTGGCTTTTCTCGGCTAGCCACTGGAGTCCCAAATAACTGCCAAACGTTCCAAAGAATGCCAAGAGGCCTGCAGTTTGGAATTTCCCGCGCAATACCAAAATGCTCTTTCATCGCACCCAAAATGAAACTAATAAATCGTTGGAAGCACGATGGTCAGATGTCATCATCTCCATTCCCATGCAGCACGGCGATACTTGGCGGTATCGTGCCCTAGGACCGGCCGAAATTCACCTCGAATATCGCTTCAAATGCCCAGTTTTGCATTCTGCTTTATATCCTCATGGTATCGCCGTACGGTCCTTTTGGCCCGGCCTAGTGTTCGCGAAATATCGCTGAAAAATCTGCATTGCGTCTGTCTGTATTGCCGGACGCCGCACAATGTGTGTTTTGCATGAGACGTTGCACATCATTTGTCGGATATCACTCGAATAAACAAAGGAACGCATGTTTTTATCAATCTGAGAAATTTCTTAAACCGCTGTCATTACACACAGTTAATTCTCAACATATTTACAAAAGCAATACTTCCGAATGAACCGTAAAAGCTAATAATAAAGCAGAAACGACAATGTTTCATGCCAAGCAAAACTAATAAATTAAAATCGGAAATCCAGGGAGATTGAAAGGCAAGCGGAACTCATATAAGAAACATGCTTGAAGTATAATTACCAATAAAATAGCGATTTCATGTATGCCTTGATAGATGCGTAATCTGGCTCGGGCAGCCTCCGAAAGCGCAGTCGAGAAAGATGTTTGCGCACATTCAAGGAACGTCTCGTCGTCAGCGATGAACAGTTAATGACGAAGCGCGTCCAACGAACAGCAAAATACCCCACGCACTTCGCCGAATAATGGCCATTATGGGGTATTCACATGAAGGCGATATCCACCCCTCTTCCTCCGGCGGAGCGCGCATCACGCGCGCCCTACGTCATCCCTCTTTGACGTCTTTCTTCGCGGCGCCGTTCTCCTCGCGGCGGGAGGCGCGCGAGGCTTCGTACTGCTAGCACGAAAGTCCCGCAGGCGCAGCAGGCGGGAGCCGTAGCGACGGGAGCTTCCCGGGTCGTTGACGTCAGCGATGCCCGTCCGCGGAGTTTCCTCGTGTGGGATTACCCTTTTTAGCCGATAAATTGGCATGAACGAGCTCGGCCTTTACGACGAAAAACCATGGCCGCGTCACCAACGCACTAAAGGCAACAGAACACTGAACAGCGCATTTCAGAACCTGACGTTCGAGGCCCGCCTATTTCTGCAACTCTGGCAAACGTCGAAAAGAACAGCCCCTGACATATCATCACGCGACAGATGAGCAGGCGACAAATTTCGTCGAAGCGTTTTTGTATTCATGTGTCCTACGGAGAGCAGGTCAGACGTTTCCGCCCCACCTCCTGACTTGCTTAAAGCGGCTGTCACGCCTGCCTGTGAGCCAGCCACAGGACACAGAAGCCAGCGGAGGCTTAACAGTGCCTCGGGAGGCCGAGGAGAGCATGAACACATGCAGCTGCTCCTCCGCATCTCTTTGCCCTACCGGTATACCAGGTCCGAGTATGCTGCGCGTCACGCGCGGTGATGTCGCGTGTCGGACTCCGGTCTCGGGATGGGCGGAAGCACGCCCTACGTGTCTAGGGCCAGTTGCCATGAGTCGGGCAAGATTTGAAGGTCACTGGCATGTGTTTTCTTGCTTGCTCGGTTCCATTCGAGCACGTGAAGAGGGTCAATGAAAATGAAAACCAGACGCCGTTGACTCGCTGATTTCGTCTGGGAAGCACTTGCAGGTTGAATTCCCAGACACCTGTGGCCGCCAGGATTTATTTGTTTTGTTCGAACATGAACGGAGAAGATTGCAGAGCCGTGTACAGATAGCCTAAGGACCACGTTCAGGGTGCATCGCCGTGTTCGAACAGCCCGGTGATCGTTGGACATGCTGTTCGCTCTCAAACGGCTTGTGCGCTTTGCTGCCGTCTCGCATCGTTCGAGACGATGCGCGCGTGGACCAACGGTTCGGGTCATTGCTATAAGCAGAAGTAGGTGCAGTGACTCCAAAGACTCAGTCGCTGAAGCCTAAGCTGGAATGTTGGGATCAGCGTAAACAGCAGACATAGAATCGCCCACCGTTGTTAACCACTGGCCATCACCGACCCGTGGATTTCTGATTCACTTCGATCCTATCGCGTTGCCATACTTGCAGGTATAGACATCAACTCATCTCAGTTCACGTTCTTTCACGCTGCCCAGCGAGCGACGTCATGAATAAAAAATAGCGAGCAGCATCTCATTATTAGCCAATCAATTTTTAGCTTCCATTCTGCGGCGTCCACGCGGAATGAATCGCGGCCTACTCGCTATGCAAAGCGTCGCTTTGCATAGCGAGTAGGCGGCGATTCATTCCGCGTGGACGCCGCAGAATGGAAGCTAAAAATTGATTGGCTAATAATGAGATGCTGCTCGCTATTTTTTATTCATGACGTCGCTCAGGCTGGGCTGCGTGGAACGTGAACTGAGATGAGTTGATGTCTATACCTACAAGTATGGCTTTGAAGCAAATAGGATCATGAATCCGAAATAACGGGTCGGTGATGGGCCAGTGTGTAACAACCATGGGCAATTTTATGTCTGCTGTTTACACTGATCTTATTTATTCCAACTTAGGCTTCAGGCTGGAAAGTCTTTGGGTCACTGCATCCTTCTCTGCTTATAGCAATGACCCGAACGGTTGGTCTACGCGCAGCTGTCGCTTGAACGATGCGAGACGGCAACAAGCGCACAAGCCGTTTGAGAGCAGACAACAGTGTCCAACGATCACGAGGCTGTTCGAACTTGACGGATGCACCCTGAACGTGGTCCTTAGGCTATCTGTACACGGCCTTGCAATCTTCCTCCGTTCATGTTCGAACAAAACAAATAAATCCTGGCGGCCACGCGTGTCTGGGAATTCAACCTACAAGTGCTTCCCCCAGAAGAAATCGCGGTCCGACGGCGTCTGGTTTTCATTTTTCATTGACCTCTTCACGTGCCTGAATGGAACCGAGCAAGCAAGAAAACACATGAAGAGTGACCTTCCAAATCTTACTCCGACTCCCGGCACTGGCTCCTAGACACGTAGCGTGCTTCTCTGCCCACATCCCGAGACCGGGAGTCCGACCACGCGACATCACCGCGCCGTGACGCCAGCATAGCTCGGTCCTGGTATACCTGTGAGACAAAGAGATGCGGAGGGCGCTTAGCTGCATTGTTCATGCTTCCTCGACCTCGAGGCTTTGCTGTTGCCTCCGCTGCGTCTGTGGTCCGTGTGGCTAGTCCACGCAGGCGTGACACAGCCGCTTAAGCGAATCAGGAGGTGGAGCGGAAACGTCTGACCGCTGCTCCGTAGGACACGTGAGTACAAAACGCTTCGACGAAAATTTGTCGCTCTGAATCCCCATCTCGTCGCATTGATGATATGTCAGGGGCTGTTCTTTTCTGGACGTTTCGCAAGTTGCGAAATAGGCGGGCTCTCGAACGTCCAGGTTCTGAAATGCGCTGTTCAGTGTTCTGTTGCTTTTAGTGCGTTGGTGACGCGGCCATGGTTTTTCGTCGTAAAAGGCCGAGACACGTTCATGCCAATTTATCGGTAAAGCGTAATCCCACACGAAGGAGAACTCCGCGGACGGGCGTCGTGACGTCAACAACCCGGGAAGCTCCCGTCCTCGGCTCCGCCACTGCCGCGTCACTCGCGGAGCTTTCGTGCTAGCAGTGACGAAGCTCTCCGCGCCTCCGCCACGGAGGAGAACAGCGCGCGAGGCGTCAAAAGGGATGACGTAGGGCGCACGTGGATGCGCGCTCCGCGGAGGAAAGGGGTGGATATCGCCTTCATGTGAATACCCCATAATGCGCCATTTATTCGGCGAAGTGCGTGGAATTATTTTGCTGTTCGTTGGACGCGCTTCGTCATTAACTGTTCATCGCTGACGACGAGACGTTCCTTGAATGTGCGCAAACATCTTTCTCGACTGCGCTTTTAGGCTGCCCGAGCCAGATTACACATCTATCAAGGCATACATGAAATCGCTATTTTATTAGTAATTATACTTCAAGCATGTTTCTTATATGAGTTCCGCTCGCCTTTCACTCTCCCTGGATTTCCGATTTTAATTTATTAGTTTTGCTTGGCATGAAAACATTGTCATTTCTGCTTTATTATTAGCTTTTACGTGTCTCATTCGGAAGTATTGGCTTTTGCAAATATGTTGAGAATTGGAACTGTGTGTAATGACAGCGGTTTAAGAAATTTCTCAGATTGATGCTTAAAACATGCGTTCCTTTGTTTATTCGAGTGATATGCCAGACAAAACGATGTGCAACGTCTCATAAAACACACACTTGTACGGCGTCCGGCCAATACGGAGCAGACGCAACGCAGATTTTTTCAGCGATATTTCGCGTACCACTCAGGCCGGGCCATAACGGTGGCCGTACGGCGATACCTCGCGAGATATAAAACAGGAATGCAAAACTGGGCATTTGAGCGATATTCGAGGTGGACTTTCGGCCGGTCCTAGGCGCACGATACTGCCAAGTATCGCCGTGCTGCATGGGAATGGAGATGATGACATCTGGACCATCGTGCTTCCAACGATTTATTTAGCGGCATTCTTTTTTTGGAGTGCGTGAAAGAGCATTTTTGTGGTGCATCGCGAGGGAAGTTCCAAACTGCAGGCCTCTTGGCATTCTTTTGGAACGTTTATGGCAGCGGTTTGGGACTCCAGTGGCTAGCCAGAGAAAAGCCAAATTTTGGCATGCTCCGAATTTCCAGGTTAGGGATTTACTTTGCCATTTATGACTCAAGTCTGGCACTGGACACTGGGACTCCTGTCGCGGACTAGAGAAAAGCCGAATTTTGCCATGACAGAAATGCTCCAAATTAGGCGTCACTTTGGCAGTTATGGCAATAAGATGTGTACCATCGGCTTTCACACCGTCACGTCGCGGACCAGAGGTAAGGCAAACGTGGCGTGCCTTAGTTGTCCTCTCAAATAGGACACTAAGGCTGCTTATTTGTTTTGTTCATTTAATGTTGTTCAGTTTGACGAGACTGGACGGAGTTTGTGATCAGAAAATTATTTTAATGTGCTTTTTATAATAGAGGGTCAGAATATCAAATTAACCTGGCTCAATTACTTGTATTGTAAAGTACTCATTGATTAGCAATTATACACCGCACGTTTTTCCGTTTTATGGAGCAGTAATCAATAAAATGTTGATTTTCCTACGATTAATCGTTTGCATCTGGCGACCAAGCAACGTTGGCAGAATATTGGCGTAACCAGCCCATAGGAGTCACATAATAATGTGTCAAAACCACGTGACCAATCTGACTAGGATCGCTCAATTGTGTGCTCTGTATTTCTTCCTGAGCTCTGCAGAGCGCATGTTGACAATGAGCTTCCTTTAGTTTTCCGTAGCGTGCATTCCGCTTCATCAGGATTGCGTCCTAGCTGCCTATCAATTTGAGCTCGTATAATCATACGCTCTAAACACAACCCTCAAATATGGCGTCCAGTAAATGCCCCGTATAGTATGTAATTCCGGCGTCGCTCTCACACATAGTGGAATACAGTATTGTCAAACGTAAACAGGCACCATTCCAGACCTCGCTGCTGAGCGTTTTCAGCAGCGCCATCACTCATCTCGTCATCGTTGTCCTCGGCGTTCTCACCGCCGTCACTGGAGCTGGTCGCCAGCGGATCAAAGTCAAAATGACCAGCTTCAAAAAGTTCTTCCTAATAATCGCTGCTCTCATGCACGTCGAAATCTTAGAAAACAGAAGACTCTTACGAAGCGAGCAACGACGAAATTCGCCGCTAGAAACACTGTGGAAAAAATGGGAAAGCAAATCCGACGAAGCGCCCAAAAACCGTGAGGGCCATGAGCAAGAAGTTTGGGTGAGTGTGCAAGTTTATGGATGGAGTGCGGCAACCCCGTCGCTAGGGACACTGAAGTAATAAAATATATGTAGAGACGAGGCAGTTTACGTCACCATGCATGGCGGCCATCTTCAGTGAGAGGTGCCACGGCCCTACAATTAAACATAATTTATCCGCGATTCTATCGCGTTCCTGGGAAAAAAAATTCGGTTTAAATTTAGTGGGCTCCAATGCCACAATTATCGCAAAATTCATTTTATTCATGTACTGACCCAATTAGACAGGCTTCATTGTGCGCTAATCAACCAGATATGGTTCAAGGTGCGTTGCATGAGTTTATTTCGTGCGTAGCATGGATCATGTGCGGACAACGCACAGGGTGCGGACTACCTAAAAGAAAACACATTTGTGGAATTTTGACTTAGCACACTGCTCACGGCCTATTAATATCCACCACAAGAACACGGTATACAAATTTTGTCGTGCGGTTTTTCAGCGTTTACGCCAATTAAATGTGGTTCCTTTTTTCTTTTTGTTTTGTGCAGGGATGCGGCCACGGCCATCTCCGATATAAAGAGCTCAAAAGGATCGATCAGTATACGGACATTATGGTATTTTGGAATTTATCATTATGGCATACAGAGGCTCGAGATACATTCAGATTTAATGAAGGAAGGGGCTAGTGGTATTATCCAGGTATTCGATCTAATGAAGGTATGCCATTAACAATATGCATAAAAGCTTCAACGAGAGCTGAAGGGAACTTTTTTTTATTTATTTCTGTAATGTCACTCGCGCCTGTTCTGTCTTTTGAAGTTGAATGTAGGCAGGGAAATATAATCAGATTGATCTGTACTATTTATCTACCAGAACTTTTTGTATGCTTAAAAAGGAGGTATAATTCTAAACTGTTCTGGAATTAAAGGCTTTCAGTTTAGATGCGAGGTGTATGTTAACTGTGATAATGATCCTACGCATGTTTGGCTTGAAAAAAATTAACTCCGTTATAAATACAGAACAGAAATATTAAACAGCGTTTTACGGGTGAAATCTATGCATCGGTTACGTCAGTAATTAGCAATGCAACTCTGATAAGTTTTTGAGATATCAATTGGTGAAACAGTTTCCGATATTTGATTTTAACTTAATTTGGGAAATGCTTTAGTGTTTCTTTTTTAGATTTCTTTCGTCTGTGTACGTCTATCATTTGTTCCGAACGGTCTCTAGAACGGTGATTATCGTGAAAAAATCAAATACTTAGAATATAAGTTTAAAATGGCAGGATTTTGACAAAACCAGCCGTACCTGTAGCGAACGTTCTTTGAAATCGGTGTATCTAGGTTTTTACCAAATTTGTTTTTACATTACCGCTCCAGCAGTTATTAACTGGAATTAAATGGTTCTAACTGATATTAAAAGTTTATACGAAAAGTTGTTTTATGTGTGTTTTTTTTGTCTTTTGCGATTTTTTGTTTTTACAGCCAAGGATATGTATCATTATTTTTCGGTTAAAACGAAAAGTCTGCTGAATTTTGTATTGTGGCATAATATAATAGGCGCAAGGACATAAA
Organism: Ixodes ricinus; assembly: GCA_037355805.1. NCBI lineage: Eukaryota > Metazoa > Arthropoda > Arachnida > Ixodida > Ixodidae > Ixodes > Ixodes ricinus. The sequence continues at coordinate 49,111 of JAZHYW010018677.1, forward strand.
CAATAGGCAAAAACGATACAAGCACATTTATAATCGATTTTTTAGTACAGCAGTTTTTCCTTAATAAAACATAATTTTGTAGAGATATGGTCACATGTCACTTAACCCGCTTCCATACGGTGGCTTCCGTTTGCAATAAACATTCCTACAACATTATTTTGATAAAGCCGTATTCCAGAGTCGCTGTCCAGATGTGACACAATCGCCCTCTAGCCACTGCGGCTTGCGGACAAAAAGCTGAATTGAACATGACGCACGATTTTTACGAGTACGTTTATGTCTTATTTCAATTGCAGACAATTCAAAAAGAACAAAAAAAGCATCAATCATCTCCACCTTCATCTGCACACATTATTTTGGGAATGGACCTGTATTATCCTAGGGATGGAATCCTCTACACAACACTGCTGGCGCAGCTGCGGCAAGTGCTTGTGGATTTAACATTGTGTTATGTTTCCCTTTATTACATTTATAGATATGAAATGTGAATATACAAAACATGAGCGGGAGCAAAACGTGGTCTGTTGAGGAAAGCTTACAACTTAAGCGTTGCCCCTCTATCCTACATACTATCTTCCCCTATCCAAGTAGAGAATCTAGCCTGTGCGCGAACGCAAAGAAATGAAGACGACAAGCACTGACTGACGGGCTTTCTTAGGACCTACCCTTCTAAGGTCCAACATATATTCAGCGCCCTCGCAAAGACCTTCACTAAAATGCCAACATATTTTTTTTTAATTTATTGTCATATATTGTTCTATATCATCAAGTTGTATTATTGAAAACAGCCCGACGGGTCATTATAAGTAATCCCCTACAACAGCATTTGCGGTTTTCTCACTTCTCCACAGTTCAGATTTTTATTGTCGGTGTCGCAGGAGATTTCATTGAATCGATTGTCTCTTTTCGTTTTTACAGACTGCAATTGAAAATATACGTCTTGTCACTTGAGACGATGTTTTCCAACGAGTCATGTATCGTTAGGAGTCGATTCATGAAACTATTGCAAGTATGATTCCGGACGTCTGTATGGTCCGGACGAAACAAAACATTATCGAAATTATATTTCGTTATCCGCAACAATCGACAATTAAGCAATCTTATAATAGCACATGACATATAGTGAGAAAGAAAATGCACGAAAAATATTATCCAAACAATTGAAAACACGCAAACACTGCGACGAAATGTTGAGCAGTAATTTCAGGAAGAGAGAGAGAGTCCTCCGCAAAAAAAGATTTATACTCGCTTCATGAACAACTTGTTGCGGATCGGGACTGCCTGTAGAGGGACAGCACGTGTGACAAGATTTGTATATTTCAGCAGGGTATGGAAACAGACAACCGATGCAGTTTAAAACTCTAAATGCGTAAAATGACCCGCAGCAATGAAATTCAAAAATGATTTACCCTTTACTTTTTAATACTGCCATTTACTCGTGGGAGTTGGGGAAAAAAGATGCATGTTCAGCTTAACGAACTTCCAGCTCACAAAGGTTTCAGCAGCGGCGGTAATGCAAGAAGACACACAGGTTACACATATTATACCTATTGAAAAAATAAACAATATTATTTAATGGTAAGAAGAGTTAATACAAAACATGAAATGCTATACAAATGCAACTCTTTTAACTGTGACCCTATCACTCGTTAAACAAACAATAACAACGTACTTTGTTTGCTGAGAGAGTTAATATATCTATCTGCTATTTGGTAACATTGGGAGGGCTATTTTCATTCTATGAAGACCGTAATTAAAGCGGCCGTTTTCAATTATCCAGGGTACAGAATTGCTAAATGAATAAATTAAGCTTCCCTTCTACAGGAACATTTGAGCACAAATGACCATTCGAATAAGAGGTATATATATATATATATATATATATATATATATATATATATATATATATATATATATATATATATAGCGTTTTTTTTTCTTTTTTTGCAGATTTGTTTAAAAAAAGCCGTGAAAGCTACACTTATGCGGTTTGTGCGAGTAAGTTATAATCTCAGGTTGACATTATGGGGTGGCTAAACTTTGCGATAAGTCGGCTAATTAATTACAATTTGTTAATTAACTTTTAATTTGTGAAAATAATCATATTGTTCCAATTAGAAATTGGCTGGGCGTCGTCCAAAATCCCTAAATAAGTAATTTTAGAGGACTTTGAGCGCGTGAGACGCGCAGTAGTGTGCTGAAGTTACCACTCATGTAGCAAGTAGAAGTCTGGGGCTAGATAAGAGACGGAAAAATTGCGCGGGTGCCTCAACGCAACCGCTAGCCTGTACCTGCTCCACGAGTGGTAAATTTAGTGCACTACTACGCTTCTCACGCGCTCAAAGTCTTTCTGAAAATAACTGATGTAGTGGTTTTCGATAACGCTCGGCAAGTTTCTAATTGAAACCATGTCTATTTTGACTAAGTAAAAAGTAAATTTGTGAATTTAATTATTAGCAGACTTATTGCAAAGATTAGCCACCCACATAATGTTCCCCTGGCTGTTTAACGCACTTTCACAAACCGCATAAGTGTAGCTTATGGCTTTTCTTTTTAAATCTGCAAGATTAAAAAAAAACACCCGTTACATATTTATATCTCTCTCTCTCTCCCTATATATATATATATATATATATATATATATATACATATATATATATATATATATATATATATATATATATATATATATATATATACATACATAAGTTAAAGAAGCGTAGTGTCGGAGTTAATAAACACTAAGTTTATGTTGACATTTCGAGCGGGGACCGCTGATGATTAGCGGACCCCGCTCGAAACGTTATAAACTTCGCATTGGTAAGTCCGACAGTACGCATATTTGACTTATAATCGTTTTCCGGTTCATTGTTTTATATTTACCCCACTTCACCTATATATATATATATACAACGTGTTTCACAAAACACAGGCGAAATCGCACCTCTCAAAACTAAGCACCGCAGAAGAAAAAGGTTGATGCCTTGTTGGTTTTTGCCCAAGGGACCATTTAGAAAAAAATAGTGACGTTAAGAAAAGTAGTTTTTTAAAGTTTTTTAGAAACTAACTTTTTATATCAAATCAAATCTAATGAGTTTTATTTCCACCTTGTAAAAATACAGATGGAGGGGCTGTGGAAAAAAGCTGCGCTTAGCAGCTCGACGAGCCCACAGTCCCTGTATTAATGGCATCTAAGAAGCACTACGGTGGGAAGAATGAACATGCATAAAAGGTATTATGACAACGAAAACGCAAAGGTATATAGGCATACAAAACAAAAATTATGGTCCCATGGTTAGATATATTGCACGGAGTTCGCTGTACTTACAGGCAAAGAAATCAAAAATGCATAAGCTGAAAAGCGTTTAATAAAGACGGAAGTGTATAACACAGGCATTCTTTTCTGTAGTTCAAACGAGGTGTAAGTACTACCCAATTCTCTCCATGTCTTGTAGTATATTTTAATTCTCCTATTTGTAGTTGGGCGAGATTACGTATATTATTTATATTCCTCTGGTTTTCCAATTTATATCGTACACTTAATTGATATTTTTATAGGTTGTTTGCTGGGATCACGTGGGAACGATAAAAAAGTTTGCATGTGACGCTCTGTAGAGCGCGTTTTAAATATGTCGAAGACATTTTTTTTGTACCAAATAAACACTTTGCAAGTTTGAAAATGTGGTTGTCACCCACACTAGTTGACAATAATTCAAATGAGAATGAAAAAGTGAATTATACACAAGTAACTTGATTCTTGTGTGAAGAAGGTATCTAACACGACCTATTATTCCAGTTATGTGAGCTATTTTGCCTACCAAATAGTTTATATGACTATCCTAAAACGTATTTACAGAAAACACGAGACCGAGACATTTAAAATGCTCCACAATTTCTATTGGACGGTAATTAAGGAAAATATTTCTATGCTCTTGAATTGACTTATTTTTCGGTCCAAATATTACTACTTTTTGTTTTTATTTCATTTATTTGCATAGAATAAGATTTTGACCAGTTCTCCAATGCTTTCATTGTGTGATTACATGTATATACCAATTCATGGATATCAATACCGGCAAAAAATACTACTATCAGCAGCGTAGATAATGAATATGGCACTAGGGTTAATTTTTACCATTAAGATAAATATTAAATAGCAGTGGCCCTAATATACTACCTTGTGGTACACCACAACTCACGGATAGAGCCTTAGAACACATGTTGTTTATCTGAACAACCTGTTTTCGGTTTGAAAAATAGGATTTCAAAAGTAATAAAGCCTGCCTATAAGTACCATAGTAACTAAGTTTCCCCAGCAGAATATCTTGACACACTAAATCAAAGGTCATTGGAAAAATTCACAAATACACCAGCTACAATCGCTTTGTTTTCAAATTGCGAAAGAATATATTCTTCTTGTTCGAGTAACGCCAATTCCGTTGATTTGTTTTCACGAAAACCATATTGTTGTGAAGTTAAGAAATTACATTTATCTATAAAGTTTGAGATCCTTGAATGCAAGATTTTTTCAAATATCTTTGAGAAAACAGGTAGAATAGAAACTTCCCTATATTTTCATACATTGTTTTGATCACCCATTTTATAGAAAGCCGTAACTCTCGCAACTTGCATATTCACTGGAAAAATTGCATTAACAAAACATAAATTAAAAATATGAGTAAGAATAGGCGCAATGATATCAGCTACGTGCTTCACCGGTCGTATCTGAAGTCCATCAATATCATAACTACTGCTTTTATTTATGTTTTTGATTATTGATATCACCTCCTGCGCAATGACTGGTTTCAGAAGCATGGTTTTATCTTTTCGAGTACAATGATAATCTCTCCAAGTATCAGGCGAGACACCGCCGTCTCCCATGTTTCTAAAAAAATTGTTAAATGAGTCAGCTAATTTAGCACCAGATGGTTCTTCACCATTTACTTGTAGTTTTAAAGGAGGGTTATTGGAATTACAGTTAAAGCTGTAATTTGTGACCAAGTGGCTTCTAATGTAAGCTGTGCAAATCACCTTGGTGTCTCTGTGGCCCTGCCCTTTTTTTCGTAAAAAGTGAATGCGTTTACTTCATTTACGATGTTCCCCATTTAGTGAAGACAACTCGGAACAACCTGCAAGCCCACAGGCTTCATATCGAAAATGGGAGTGTGGACTGGGCAGATATTGTGAAACTGTACCACTCCACACATGAGATGCAACTGGGGTTGGCGCCAAAGTTAACCGAAAGACACGTCTACCAGAAACCTTACAGTAATACGAAGGTTAAGCGGGCGACCCAGGTACTCAGTGCTTCAGTGTGCGTCGCGCTTTTAACTCTTATCTATGCGGAACAGCTGCCTAAAGCAGCCATGTCAACTGCTTATTTTTGTGATCGCATGGCCAAGCTGTTTGATTGTTTGAACAGCTCCCGTCCTAAGAAAACGGAGCGAAAGTTGCGCCATACTAGTCGTAAAGGGCAGCCGGATTTAGTTTAATTTCTTAGACAACAGCTTCCATGGATTGCGTCTTGGAAGTACGAAGGCAAACTTCAGCCACAGACTACCATTGGTGGCAAATTACTATCAAAGCCGTCTTGCTGCTGTGGGAAGATGTTTGCCAGAATTACGACTTTGAAAAGGCAGGAATGCAACTCGAATCCCAATGTTCCTCAGTTCATACCTGGGCTGAAACACACTGGGATTCAGAAGTTCCTCACACTGTCACCGAAGGGAAATGTCTAGGAGGATGAGACGGACGTCCTCCAGGAGTTGTCGCCGTTTCCACCTAGTAGCGAGTCATTCGTGGATATTGTGCAACATGTTCCAGAGAACGACTTTCCATCTTTGGACAACATCAGTGAGTTGGCAGTCCATGAGGAGTCCCATGTTATTGACAACTCTGCCACTTATTATGTTGCTGGCCTCCTTGTTAAAATATTCACTGAGAAGGCAGCACAAGGTTGTCGTTGTCCTTACTTGCTTAGGAATATGCACAGTAAACTTGATGAGCCACATCAGTTTTTTTATAATGCTTAAACCGTACCACGTCCCAGGCAAGCTCTTCGGCAACTTGACTGCTCCAACAAGCGCTGCTTTCACACTTGTTCAGCAGCTCGAGTCAATTGTTCTTTCTGGTATTTAAAGTGTAGCGCACCTCCGAAGTGTTTGTTAGTCATTGTACATAACTCACTCCAGTGTTGGTGATTTTAATTTTTGCACTCCAGAGTTTCGTGCACGATTTTAGAAAATGCTTTGCAGGATTCAATTGTGCTGGCATGTTCGTTTCGTAAATAGAAACTTTGATAAAGTTCGCTTCCATTCTCGAGTCTTTGGTGTACAGCCTGAAAAGTTCAGTGGGTAGAACTTCATTCTGGAGATGTGTTTCAGCCTTTATTTTGAATTTCATAAGATATCTGCAAGAGTAAAATTAATTTTATAGGGATTTTATTGGGCCGTGCAGAGTGCACGCAAGGTATTTGTTGGGATTATTTGCAGCAAGTAGGCTGCACTCTACTGGTCTATTGTAATGACTGCTTTTTTGATGGTCATGTCTGTTTTTTTTATTAAAGTCATGTGGAATGTGTAAGTTCCCATTTTGATCTTTCCTAATACTCTCTTAGGTCACTCATCTTGGATGCAACTTCCTTTTATTTTGGACGTTGTTTCTGCTTTACACATATGTGAAGCGTGAAGGAGATTGAGATCAGGGTGTCTGCCAGCCTGGCAAGCCTAAAATTCTTATGGAATTTCGCATCACCTTTAATGAGTCAGGGAATTATCAGGGAAACTGTCAAAAGGTTGGCTAATTCAGGGAAAGTGACCAGTGAAAGTTGCACGGTGGTGCGGAACAAAGCCCGGCGATCCGTTGTCGCCACGGCTCTGCTAAATAACATTGCCAGAAATGTCGCCCCTCGAAGGAAATAACAGCCAGAGAATTTTATCGAAATAGTCAAGGAAAACCTTGAAAAATTATGGACTTTTGAAGAAGTCATTTGGTAGACACCTTGTAAGATGTACTTAATTAGGCAGTGCAGATTGCATGCCAAGCCTTGGCAGAATCATTTACGATGGGTGGGTCGGAGGTACACTCGGCACCAGTCTGCTTGTAGTAAGTTTTGTCAGCCATTTCATTTGTGCTTTTTATGGTAGAGGTCATGTTACACCTTACATGTTAAATTTGACATGTTAAACGTGACATAAACGTAAAACCGGCATTTGTCCGTCGGTTGGCTTTCAGTTCTTGTTATTTTGGTCATTATTGTTACTTAAATCAACAGGAGCAAGGTGTGTTTAATTGGGCAGTGCAGGCTGTGTTAGGGTTGTTTAGTGACCATGTCATAGACTAAGTAGGTCTATAGTAGTGGCAATCTTGTTTAGGCCTTTACTTGTCTGTTTTTTTCATTGTGGCAATCGTGCATCTCAGAATCTTCTGCTGATCTTTTTATTTGCATACAAATTGCATTGGATCAACGAGCTTTGATACTGCATGGCCAGTTTTTTTAGTATTTGTTGTTGATGCTGCATATCTTACGTGTGTGAGTGCACCTTCCATGGAACTTGCTTGAGAACACAAAACAGGCTTTCAATCCAATTGCAGATGTAATTCCAGTTGTTTGATAAGATTTCCATGCATGCCATAATATGCTTGTCGTTTTTTTTTGTAGGATGTACTGTTTGTGAAGCCTTGATACACGGTGCTTGTGTTTTATAGTTTTTGTAGTTATGTGCGAGGTACCTACTGCCCATCATATTTTTGTTGCGAAAATACACTCTGTTGATTACTCCCTGGTGGTGTTCTTCTGGACAGCACAAACCTACTATGGGTTTCCTGGCTTGTAAAGTCATAGCGTTAACGGTACATAGCATTGTCCATTTGTTGTCCGCATTAGGATTCACACATATGTGTGAAGTAATGATAGGTGAAATTTGGCATGCGGGAATAGTAGGAAAAACATAACTCGCGGCAAACCAGATGGCGCAGGCTACCGTCCAACACACTACGCCAATCTAGATATCTATCCGTCCGCTAAGTTTTTTTTTATTTAGCTACTCCATTCATTCAGTTGGGTACTACGACGGCCGCTGAGTGCGCTCCCTGCCAGCTAAATTGGCCGCTGGGGCCTATGGAAGTGTCCGCTCTTTACCTTCTGTAGATTACTCTATGATTCCAGTACGACGTGTTTGTAGCCTCGGAATTCAGGCGATTCGCGCGCATTTCAGCACGCTCGAACGCCGGAAATGGCGCCGGCGAGAAGCTCGGCTAGCGCCCGAGTGAAGAAAGTACTAAGCGCGAGCTCGTAGTTTGACTGCTGCAACGGCAGGCGTGCTCTCGCAATGCTCGATGTTCTTGCAGCCACGTGTTCGAGAGCTACCTTCGCTGCGTCTTGAATTGAAGTGAACTGGGCCCGTTCGCTCGAAGCGCTAACCGCTGCTAAAGTTATCCGCAGTACCTAGGAGAGGGATTTACGTCCGACTGGCTTGTAGGGATGCGCGGGGAAAAGATGGCGGTGCCCGGTGAGTGAGCGCCGCTTGCTTTGGAACTAATATGCCGTTGTAGCTGCAATATCGGGCGCGTTAGTCAGCAACGAATGGTACAGGAGGCTTTCGCTTTGCCCTACCTCACTTAAATCGCAAAGCATGAGCAATGACCTCGCCGCATTTTATAGATAGTCTTTAGAATCTGGCCACTCCTAAGCCTAAATGAACGCGATAATTGTCGGCATGGCAACATCTTTGGAAAGTGGATTGCCTTGACTCAATCGGCCGAGTACTGATAGCCCACAAAAGCAGATAGCGTCCAAAACAACGAGCTTGAGTAAACTTAGAGCGGTAAACCAGCGGCCAAAAATGGCATCCCCCCGGTTGCCACCATCTTGACCGTTTGCCACATTTATGATCACGTGACTTTAAGATGGCTGCACCCATAGGTGCGCCAGATCAGATTGGGCAGATTACGGTAAGCACGGCCGCGGTCCAAAATTTACTTGATCTCGCTCTAGGGTAAACATTTAAAACATTGGCGTTCCAAAAACCTACCCGCGTCCAGTTATTCTATCAGTGTTGTAACGTGACATAATCCACCGGAGTAACTCGGATTCATTCAAGTAAGATTGGAACACAACCCCAGAGGGCCCTTCTGCTTACCGTGACCTGACCAATGTGATCTGGCCCAGCCTCTGGGCGCAGCCACCTCGACGTCACGGGATAATTAATGTGGCAAACAGGCAAGATGGCGGCAACAGGGGGTGTGCCCTTTCCGCTGCAGGCTTTGGGTTGCGGTTTACCGCTCTAAGGTGATACTCAAGCTCGTTGGTCCCAATAGACCTTTTACGAAATTTCGCAAGCACCGATGTCCTACGAGTGCAGTTACACGCGTTGCATGTGCTGGCGTCTGCAGTAGTATTTGTTCTAAAGCAAAAAGTCTAACACAAATTTTGCCTTGGACGCGAGTTCGTCGAAGCCTTATTATGATTATTAACTTCGAATCTTTTATAAGAGGAAGGCCAGCGCGCGCGGACCGTAGAATTACACTTTCAGCGTTCTCCTCGATGCTTGGGTAATTTAGAAAAAAGGTATATTGAGGACGCTGTCTGCTTTTGTGTGCTATCAATACCCGGCCGATTGAGTCAAGGCAATCCGCTTTCCAAAGGGGCTGCCATGCCGACAATTATCGCGTTCATTTAGGCTTAGGAATGGCCAGAATCGAAAGACTATCTAAAAAATGCGGTGAGGTCATTGCTCATGCTTCGCGATTTAAGTAAGGTAGGGCAAAGTGAAAGCCTCCTGCAACATTCGTTGCTGACTAACGTGCTCGATACTGCAGCAACAACTACATATAAGCATCCCCGCATCCCTACCGAGCCAGTCACGTGATTTCAAAATCCCTCTCCTAGGTACTGAGGCTAACTTTCGCCGTGGTTAGCGCTTGAGCAAACGGGCCCTGGAGTCTAGAAGTATATTCTTTCACGCGGTTGCGTCTTCTGCGAGAGAGATTCGAGCTGAATAAGTAAATTGAGGCAACAAAGAACGACAAACTTTTGAAATTCTGTCAAAAATATCGGCTCACCAACATCGCGCGATTAGGCAAAAACAAAGTGTTAGTTTTATGTTGCAGTATAAGCAAACATCTGCTCAATTAAAATATAAATATAACTACTTGCATTACGTGGACGTTTTGAAATCGATGATCCGGCGCTCCCAGCCTTCCGGAAACATTGGCTGCCACGGCTCAAACAGGCGTGCCCATTTCGCCAATCTATACGTTCAACACCAAACGGGCTCCGGAGAGCCGTTTGATTAAACCGGTACAGAGTGCCGGTCATCGGCCACCCGTCTGTGCAACATAGTCACCGGTTTAAACAAACGTGCGACAACTTTCCCCAAACACGTCGCCCATTTGCCCAGACGAGCGACCCGTTTGCCAAAGAAGTGACCTGTTTGTCCAGATAGGTGACCGTTATGGCTCATATGGGGGACCCCTTCGAGCCATACGGGCGACCCCTTTGACAAACTGGTGACCGGTATGGGTAAACTGTTACCGGTGTGGAACCGTTTACTTTCATCTAGGCGCCAAATGTTTTTTTTTTTTCAGTAGGGACGCAATTGCGAGTACATGCGACGCGACGCGCTTCAAACGCACAAATGAAGGTACTAGAAAGAACAAAAAAAAACAGCATTGTAATACATGTCCTCTCGCCATTCTGTTAATTAAACATTGTCATCACAGGCATTACTATTCCTAGAGCGCCCACTTGAACTAGCTGAGCTAGTTTAGCAGTGAAGGAACTGGCTCATTCAATTTAACTGGAAGTTGCATGACGGCTGTAATGGTGCGTTTAATTTATCCCAGTTCCGATGAAGTTTGCTTCCCGTTCCTCAAAACCTTGTTTAGCGTCCGCGCAGCAGCAGAGGACTCGAGGAAACGACACAGCGGTGCCTCTTCTCGGAGCTCATGGTCAAATATCTGACGTGTTTTACAATAACGCCGATTCTGAGATTATACTCTCCACTCGTTCATAAAAACATTATACTGTTCGTGGACGGGGAGGCGAGATCCTAACAGAGGGTTACAATTACCACTGATGTAATATTTTGAATGCGTCCTACGCAAGTTCTTCCGCAAGTGTGACTCCCAGTGGTACGCGGTAAAAGGTTAGCTCACATATTTATTTATTTTGATGTTACGTTGAACTACATTAAAATTCTTCATAGATACGTAGTCAACACTTTACAGCCCCGCCTTCAGTAGCTTTCGCATGCACACTGACAACCCCAATATATTTCAGAAGTCCGGGATTTTGTACATTGACACTGGCATGCCCCTGTAGCTGAGCATGATAATGCATGCTTCGTCCGCTGGTACCTCTGGCCGCCCACTAACGGGTCTGGGAAAGAAGTGCTAAGAATCGGCATTGGCTTGCGAAGTTCCACGCCGATATCTCTTGAGAATCGGAATAAATGCTTCACCTTGATGTCAAACTGACGGTCGATAACAGTTTTGCCTAGGCAACGTTCTCGTCAGGCTGTCGTGTTTGAAGTTAGCACAACAGCGCGCTGATACCTGTCACTCCTGACGCAATATCAAGATAAGAAAACGTACAGCCGAATTGAGGATCATGAGAGAATTGAGGATTATATATAATTGCTAAATGAATGTGAGCCTCATCGTCTCATACGCTGTAGAATTACACGAACACTTATGTAAACAATCGGAATCGGACTTTAGTCATTAAGAATGCAGACAGAAACAACTTTCGTGCTGAAAATGTTTTTAGAACAATCGAATAAACAATATTTCACAATTTTTTTTAATTAATTTCCTTTAAAACTAAAAAAAAAGAAAGCCGTTTACAACTCCCTGTAACGCCGAACTAGAGTGCAGCTCTTGAGGAGGAGGAGGGAAGGGTACTGAGGGGAGGGTAAACTCCTCCTCCCTCCTCCTCAACTCCTCATCCTACAAATACTCCTCCCTCCACCCATCCTCCTCCTTCCTCCTCCTCCTCCTCCTCCCCTCCTCCCCTTCCTCCTCTCCTCCCCTCCCTTCCTCCTCCATCCTCCTCTCCTCCCTTCCCCTCCCCTATCCTCTCCTCCCCTCCTCCTCCTCCCCCTCCTCCTCCTCCTCCCTCCCCTCTCCTCCTCCTCCCCTCCCTCCTCCTCCTCCTCCCCTTCCTCCTCCCTCCCTCCTCCTCCTCCTCTCCTCCTCCTCCTCCTCCTCTCCCTCCTCCCCCTCCTCCTTCTTCTGCGCGGTGCATTATGGGATATTTCCCATGATGCACCACGCGGGCGACGGCGACGGCGCCGCGACGGCGACACCGCTCAAGCCGGAAACGGGCGCATAAGAGCTGCGCTCTAAAAACTTGGACGAGCTCATTAAACTGTGACGAATGTACTGTTGCATACAGCGTGGCGCGGATAAACGAAGGCCGACAGATGCAGACGATACCCTGCGCCTCTGCTCAGGAAGGAATTCACAGCGCCAGTGCCGAATGTGCTGGCTCCACTGCTTTATGCGACACCCCTGTACGACTTTTGAACTCCTCCGAACTTGGACATATCTGGTTCACCACTCTCGGTCTTAATGAAACCGACCTATAAGCTAGAATTTCGTTGCGTTCTCATGTGCAGTCCCGAACAAACAAACAAAAAACGCGAACCACGGAGCTGCAGCTTCTCGCCCCTGTTTGTCACTGAACGGTTGTGAGCGGAAGCTTTCGCGCAGCCTGTAATGGGCTTCGAGAATAAAAACGACCAACCTGTTCACAATGGATGGATGCAAAATAACATAATTTATTTACAGAGGTTGAGCCGCTTATGGCCGCGCTCCTTCAGCAGTTAGCAACACCTGATGGCCGGGAGCTCATGGGCCTCGGCGACCTCGGCAGCCCGAGGGACCACCTGCAATAGGGTGATCGGGTCTGAGCTGCGTAGAGAAGCGTCCCACCGCTGCTCCGAGGGGAAGGGAGAGATAGGAAAAGAAAAGCAAGCCCATAATATATGGGAGAGGGTAGCCATGGCCCTGCAGAAAATACAAGGAGGATTGTAGAGGGATGGCATCGAGGTAGGGGGGCTTGTAGCGATAAACTGGAATTCCGGTATGCACCCGAAAGTGACCCCCATAAGGCCGCTGCCATTGTATGCAAATTTGACCACTCGTCACGTGACCAAACCAAATACGTGGCGTCGCAGGAAAGATGGCAGCGCCTAGGCAGCGGCTGGCCCAAGCTGAGCCGGAGCATCAACCGGAGCTTGTCGGATGCTTTGTTCGTTGTCGTTCGTCTCGGTGAGTTGATTTCAGACACGAAAGCCGTCATATAAGGCCGGTCGAAAGCGGCTTCAGACTTCAGCGTGGTGTTTGACGCAGCTATAACGTGAAAATATGAAAGAACGGTGTGCATTTCGCTGGTGACCGACGGGGACATAGCCACAAAAGAAACAATCGGCCCTACGGTGCTCGGACTTCGGATTGATTCGGATACCGCTAGGATAACTTTAGGGTGACGTTTCTGTGCTCTCGTTGACCATCGGAAACTTCGAGGTCCAGCGATGTGTGTGCAATATATTTGGATACACTTTATTGCGTAAGTCGTGCTTGGCACTGTGGAATCATGGTGCCCGTTCGTTCAAATGACCGAAGGCTCACTTTGGTTGTGCGGCGCACCGAAGAGCTGCCTTCAAGCTGGTAGTTCCTCTGCCGTGCTTTAGGTGATGCTGTGCTGCTTCCTAAATTGTTCTGCCGTAGACGTGCACTTTCACGGAGCACAGGTGTTGCAGTTGTTATTTATTCCGCTGGTCTGTCACGAGTTTCGTTGACACAAACGTTTCATCAATACTCGTTACGCGAATCGCAAGCTGTATGAATATTTGATCACGCCTGTTACTTACCCAGCCCACCCGTTCACGCCGCTTAGCGGCGACAGTCTGCAGCGGCTCATTACCAGAAATGTGGCCCCACATCCATTTCACTTCAGTTCGTCCACGGGAGTCGTCAAACCCCGAAGGAGAGGATTTATTCAGACAGAATGCCACTAAAGCAATGCAGCTTCTTTAGTGGTCAGGTTAGACTCTCTTCTTTTATTTTTTTTTTAAATTTGCCATGGAGGCATTCTGCAGTCCTAATTTTTATCAATATTTACTATTCCGAAAAAGTCCAGGCCATGCTCCGTTGTCATCGTATGTTCTGGTGGAGGTGGTGGGTACTTTACCTATAGACTTCACTCTTTGTGCACCCTGGCATCTCCTCAGCGGAGCTGCCTGATAACGGGTCACGGGTGGCGGATTATCTCGCGTCTCGTTATCATTGTCTTGCGGTTAGCATCTGTTTAAACCGCAAGACGAGCGAGTATCACAAGGACGAACATCGGAAATACACCACGAAGAACCTGAAATCCCAGCCAGTCGCTGCTACCAGCAAGAACCACCAGGAATTCAGTGTTTTGCCAGAAAAACCGAAGCTGACAAAGCCAACAATGACAAACTTGTAGCAACAAACCGCGTCCTTTCACAGCATTGTTTGCATGCCCGTCGCACCTCACACTCCGACGCCCTTTCACGCAAGGAGTATGAACACGTCGAGGGCTGGATTGAACAATATGACCGTGTCGCCCGCCACAGTATGTGGACAGACAACCAGCGCCTGCAGAA
>JAZHYW010018679.1:0-38294 GCA_037355805.1 Ixodes ricinus
TTTCAGTCGTCATTGTAATGGCGAGGTAAATGCCATAAGTTACGAAGCAGTTTACTAGACGTCCGCTTCCACTGGAATGTCTTGGAAGATTGAGTCTACTGAGCGTGCATTCCGGCAGAAGAATTTTCCATTGACAGAATATTGACATCGTCAATCAACAATAGACCTATTGCTGTCTTACCCAAGCATCAAGGAGAATGCAGGGATTGGTGTTCCACGCGCCGCACGTGCTGGCCTCAGCAGTAGTAACTTTTCCAAAGCAAAGACCTAAAACAAATGGCATCTTGCACGCGCGTTCGTCAACGCTTTATTTCGGTTATTTACTTCCGAATCTTTTATACGGGGAAGGCGTGCGCGTGGGGCGCGTGGAACACCAATCCCTGCATTCTCCTTGAGGCTTGGGTAAGACAGCAAATGGTCTATTGATTCCTTCTTGGTAAGATTTATTGCGGAAGCCCGTCGCAACCGCCGAACCGCATGTCCCTATATCAGAGAACAATTTATACAAAGCCTGTACTTACAACATAATGTGTGTCGGTACTTCCGAAAATATTGCAACGGCGCTTGTTTTCTGGGAACTATAATGTAACAACCATTACAACATCTTCCGGATCCCGTGAAACACAATATTTCGTTACGTCACTTTTCAGTCGTCATTATAATGGCGAGGTAAATACCGTAAATCGCGAAGCAGTTTACTAGACGTCCGCTTCCACTGGTGTCTTGGAAGATTGAGTCTACTGAGCGTGCATTCCTGCAGAAGAATTTTTCATTGACAGAATATTGACACGTCAATCAACAATTGATTCCTTCTTGGTAAGATTTATTGCGAAAGCCCGTCGCAACCGCCGAACCGCATGTCCCTATATCAGCCTGACATTCTCGCATAGATGAGTTTGCTGGGCCACGCTATTGAGCCAGCTGAGCACAGCTGGCAGCGGCGCGAGCAAGGCCACGAGGGGAACGTGATGGTGCTCGAGCCATCCCACCGTGAACCAATATTTCGGCCACCCCACGGGTGCGTGTCGCCATCTATTGGTTGAACTAACGCCTTGTTCAAGATGGCTGCCGTGGGACCGCAGCCTTAACTGGAGGTTAAGGCTGCCCCTGTAAGTAGGACATTACTCTTTTGCAGGAAACCAAGCTGATTTTATTTTCCATTTCATTCCAGTGGCGAGCACGGTACCGGTGCTCCCCACTCGTGGGCAGCTTTTCGTGGCATATCAGAAGAAATAAAGAGGGCACGCGTCTAGATTTGATCGCTTCCAAGGGTGCGCGAGCTCACATACGCCCATAGCTTTGACTGCATTGCCAAGACACGCCGTTCCTATACTTCGTTTCAGCTTCGGTCCAGACGCAGCCAAAGCTACAAGCGCGAGCTCCGGGCTTTCGGTATCCCTGCCAAGCACGCGCGCTCGTGCAGTACAAGCACTGTTCTGGGCCACATGCTCGCGCTTGTAGCATCGGCTGCGTCTGGACCGAAGCTGAAACGAAGTATAAGTACCAGGAACCAGTTTATGCCGATCCTTAGTTTCATGATTATTGCACCTTATAGCACCACAATTTTTATAAATTTACTTATTGCCGTTAACTTTTGATACCAGGGTATGCTCCAGTCGAGTTCCTGTACCATGGTACAAGTTGCGGTTACGCTAAAATCAAATTTTTCAGGATTTGAATGGTACGCGGTCGCGCATGCCCAGTCGGGCCAACGGTAACGGTAGTACGGTAACGGTAGTATGGTATCGGTTTTGCTAAAAGTCCCTATTGACTAAAGACGAGCCGCGATGGCTGTCAAGCCATCGAATCTATTCTTCCATCGAGGCCGACACAGATTACCGTCTCGTGTCTTTCCGGGGGACAAGCCGCGGCTTAGTTAGAGATCAACTCTTACACCAATACTCCTAAACTCAATGAATAATGAATACAAGTGTCATCATGACGTGCACGGTGTCCCGAGCTGCGCTAAATGCGCCGTGCCTCCCGGCTTCCTGCAGAGTTGTAGTAGCGCTTTCAAATAGGCGGCTACGAAACGTTCCGAAAAAAATGGCGGCTTGGGCCAGAGGAGGCCGTCGAGGAAGCCAACATGGCCGCCCCTTGGCGTGACGATGGCGGCGAGCCAAGGGTTCTCTTCAATCTCGGTCGTTGGTATTGTTTCTTCGGAACCGAACACGTCATCCGAAGCAAGCAAGAAGACTAGAGGTCGGCGTATCGTCGACAGCTTGCCCTGCAACAAACAAAAACAAGAGACAATGACGTCCGTAACTTGATTACACGAGCTTTTAGGTGCAAGCGAGATTGGAGAGTTTTAGAATTTTTGAAGACAAACTAGATAGAAACTGTCGTTGAACTGGCAGCCCTCGCGTTAGTGATAAAACGTTGTCGGCGCAAGTCATATTAAATTACATTCCGGGGAGCAAAACAAGTTTGGTCGCGTTATCGGCACTAAGATTACAGCATGCGTCTTTCACGCAATCCAAGCAGGCGTGTTTCGCTGCACATGAGTCCTTGTGCGCGCAAAGACTTATTGACTCCATGAAAATTTAACCTCCCAATGACGTCACATGTGCGAAGTAGAAATGGATGGCAGGTTGTTTTCAGCAATCACTCAAAAGATAGAACGGGTTTTCATATTATGTGGAGTATGGAAAGCGGTGAACATTTACACAGCACGCTAAGAGGGAAGGTAAAGTTTTAAAGGGAATAAATTACGTTCAATCGTCATTTAAGGCAGAAATAAATGCAACAGTTTACATCTGTACCCCCAATGCGAGCTGAAGCACCCGATTCTTTTTATTTCTATACACTTAAAAATCGAATATAGTATAAAGGTGTCTAATGCTTCACCTGCCTTGTCGACAAAATGACGTGTGATATGATTTTGTTTTTGTTTCCTTTTGACGTAGTGATTACACCTGGGCATCGAATGAACATCCAATCAATCGGAACAACTTACTCGATAATATAATCGGTTAATCGGTTCGTGTTATTATAAGTATAAGCGCCTAAAAGGTCAAGATTTTTTCTCTCGTGATAAACGCAGCAATGTGGATATTCATCTGGGGACAAACATGCACCGTAAAGTACATGTCAAAAGATGCTCACAGATTATTATTCCACCAGAGAGGGCATAAGAAGGAGTTTTCTAGTTTTTTTCGACATGAGCGAGTTTCTTGCTTCCTCACAATCATCTTTGCAGCACTATGCAGGCGCTTTAAAAACGACAAACCAAAAGATACATTTTTTATACAACCGACATTACTTCAGAACTGAGGAAGCCCTGCGATTACCACTGCAGTTCGCCTGTCGTCACGTCGACTGTGGGACGATATGGAGACACACCAGGCTTTTTCGTTGGCCAGACGGCACCATGGCCCGCCGCCTTTGGACGCGCGGCTGGTCCATCGTGAAGGTTTGGTTACTTTGAGAGGATCGACAACGTCGGT
Organism: Ixodes ricinus; assembly: GCA_037355805.1. Lineage (NCBI taxonomy): Eukaryota > Metazoa > Arthropoda > Arachnida > Ixodida > Ixodidae > Ixodes > Ixodes ricinus. The sequence goes on from JAZHYW010018679.1 coordinate 3,447, forward strand.
AGACCGACCGCGACGGTGCGTTTTGAAAATTGAGTTTCAATTGTCGCCCTGAGCGTCTTCAGGGGCGGTCTTTGACGCCAAAAAGCGAGGAAAAAAATCCCCTTAGCCCCGACAGGTATGCCGCTAATAGACCGATCTCACCAAGTGTTCCACGCATGCGTGACGCCGCCATAACTGTAGTTCGTAGGAGACAGACCCCAGTTCACGAAACAGCTCATGCCGCCTCGTGCTGTGCTCGCGCAGACCTCCAGAGGGGTTGCCGCGCGTGCAGAAAGACTACAGCTCCCACGATGCATGTCGGCAGCGGTGGCGTACTCAAACTAGCTGGTGAGATCGGTCTATTGGGTGCGCGCGTGCAGATTAGTGAAAGTGAAGCTGCGGAACCTCGTCCGTCTCGATAAATCTCCGCCTACCGGCCACCTGCTGCCTTTAAAGAAGCGCTCTCTTTCTGGATGCCGCGATCCTGTGTGTCCCACCAATACCACCTAGGTGGTATTTGGTCCCGCACGCCAAGAAAACCTGAAGGGCTTTGCGTAAATTGGGCACGCGGCCAATGCCACAAGCACGAGAGCTCGAGATCGCTGCTTCGAAGCGTTCTTCCGTGGAACGAGCGCTCGCGCTAGAAATACATGTCTCAAAGCCAGGAGCGCTGACTAGCTCGCGCTTGTAGGTTTGGCTGCAGTCTCAGCTTAAGGATGAACGGAGTGTAGGTTTGAAACTCAACCGACTATACTTCGTCTCACCTTAGTATGGACTATTGTTGGCCGCGCGTGCTAAAAGCGCGAGCTAGTTGGTTTGAAGGAAGCCGCGGCGGCTGCACGAGCGCTCGTGTAGCAAGTATTCTAGTCAAGGCAGTCAAGGCTGGCCGCTCGCGCTAGCACAGCCTTCGCGGTTAGTCCATGCTAGGGTGCCTTCATGTGCGCTTTGCTTGGGGTGATGACATCTGGCCATTTTGTTTCAGACTGTTATTTTTATTTTTTGTTCTGAAGCGCGTGAAAGAGCGTGTCCCTGCACGCGCTCGTGGCGCTTACTGTGCTACGGCGACATTTTGTTTCCTGCGATTTCTTTGTATTTTCCCTGTGAGCGCGTGCTGTCGGCATCGGGCACTACAAACGATGGCATCACCCTAAACAGAGAGGACATTGAGGCACTCCAGTCCATGCTATACTTCGTCTCACCTTAGCATGGACTAACCGTGAATGCTGTGCTAAGCGCGAGCGGCTAAGCCTTGACTGCCGTGACTGCGGCACTCGCTGCACGAGCGCTCGTGCACGTGCAGAGGCTTCATTCGAAGAAACTAGCTCGCGCTTTTACCACGGCGGCTAACAATAGTCCATACTAAGGTGAGACGAAGTATAGGGTGAGACGAAGTATAACCTGTTAAAAAAATTATTCGCGATTAAAGCATTAATCGATTAATCGCAAGGCTAATAGATCAATCGGCCAGCCCTAGTAGTGACTAATGTCAATTTTGTCACATGTTGCAGAAATTTGTTTAATAGGCTGGTTAATAATTGATATAAATTGGGTCTGGGTTTTCTTTTTCTCCCTTTTTTGCCGCTTTTTATGCCAAAAGAAAAATCAAGAGAGGAAAAAAATATTTTCCCCCAAAGTATTTTTTTTCCCTAAGCCCTCCCAGCGCTATAGTTGTGACACCTCCAGAATCGCGGCCGTCGATAGCATAACACTTCTATGACGTCATCAGACAAAATTCGAGGGACCACTTTCTTTCTTTTGCACGCGGTAATCACACCATGCAGTTGGAGACGGGTTTTATGCACCATAGATATGGGGGGTATTCACTGGAAGCCACATCTGAGGGAGATGTTTAGAGCGCGTGCTCAGAATGAGCTCACATTAATAGCCTGCTAAGACAGACAATCTTGATGGTGCGGAATGCACGTTGCAAAAGAACTGCGGAAGCTCGCCGCCATCACGCGCTGAACACTCGCGCACACAGCTATGGCCGCCAGTGAATGCTCCCTCTATACTTTGTTTCACCTTGTCGTTCTACTGCAGGAAAGGCTACAAGCGCGAGCTCCTTGCTCTATAGGCAAATCTCGGCGGCGCAAGCTCTCGTGCACCAGGGCAGCTGCCAGCGCTATGAGCTCGCGCTTCTGGCCTTGGCTGCGGTACATCATAAGGTGAAATAGAGTATAGGAAGCTATCTGCGAAGCTTCTGTTCAAGCCATAGACGAGTGAACCTTTCATTAAATAAATACATGTTCTCTCTCTCTCTCTGTCAACCAACCTTGAGACTGCCCTTTTCGTAGTAGTCGCTGGTGCTCTTGAAACCGTACACGGGGACCGTGAGTTGTTTGTCGATTTCCAGCAAGGTTCGGGACCGGAACAGGTGGTTGATATCCACGATGCCCTGTGAGGATGGCCGGACCAGACGTTATCAGCTCAGCTATGACCCATTTTTGTATTCAGACGGCCAGATATCGCTATGATAACACTTCTGCGAATAGGGTAGCACTTGGAAACGATGTCCTTTTTATCACTAACACGAAAGCAACCTATAAGCATGGGCGAACTTGATCTCTCGCCTTAAAAATGCTCCGCTACGCGTTTTCCGGCGGGAATTTCCTGGCACAACCCGTTTCTGTACTAGAAAGTAATTATTGAATCCCCTGCTCATTCAACTGGACCCAAATTAGTTACTAAGCTTGAATACCAACAAATTTAGCGTCTCATGCATGGCTCGAATGTCAAAACTCTGGAACCATTTTTCAGCTTCCATTAAAGTTATCACTAAAGTTTTTTTATATATATATTTTTATTGCGAAGTAGCACAGATGGGTGATTTAGTTGCTATTTTTTAGTCCGTTCAGGTTATTATATAATGTGATTTGTATTGTGAGGGTAAATAAAAAAATAATTAATTAATCCAGACAAACGCCGATATTACAGGTTGCTAGCTCGTGGTAACGTGTCTGTGGCGTACGAGTGTACCAGAAGTATAAGGCTTTTCAAGTTGAGATTCTGACAGTGGCCTACTCGCAGCTCTATTAAATATGAATATTTGCGTTTTCCTTATGCAGATGAAGTATGTGTCAACCAATGTCTATCGCTTTAAAGTGGCTGTGCAACATTTTGTTTAACTTTCAGTATTTTTCCGCTTAGACTATTTCTTGACATTCATGATCTATGACACACGTTGTGTTTTCTCACACGAGTAGCAGTCGCAGAAATAAATTCGAAGAGAAAGAAACAGCGTTTACCCTCCTCTCGCAGCTAGAACAAGCGGCTACGGGATCTGGAGCCGATTTCAACGCCATCCGTCAATGTTTAGCATAGCCAAGCGCTGCAGAGTTGGCAAAGCGCACGGTGCTCACGCTGAGTTCCAGTTAAGGTCTGTCTAATCCTGGCGTCGCGGCGATTGAGCACGAGCCGCTACCCGAATGCCAGTCGAGGCATTGGGGTCGACTCTCAGCAAACCGCGACCGTGTTCTGCGTACATCACTATACAGAGGCCAGATTCATAAAAAACCTCTTACCTACGATAACTTAGCTACGAAGTTCGTAAAGTTACGATCATCGTAAGATGAGGCGATATCGGTATTCACAAACGCGTTCTTAAGTGAGAGGAGGAAAGTTACGACCTCTTACGGAGAAACGACGACTTCCGGTGCTGTTGCTATGGCGACGGCGTCTTCGGCAACACGAACAACCAATCGGAGAGCTCGGCATAGTTCGGAGCACGTGGATTTTTAATAACAAACACAGGCTAACTACTCGTTGATAGTCAGCTCTGTGTATGTCCTGTCCTGTCTGTGTGTAAATGTTTAGTGTTCAAGCTGTTTCTTATAAACACAGGCGGCCTTTCCACCACCGCTTGACTGGGGTTCGTGTCCGTGCAGGGATATATCGACGCTAACACGATTTAAACGCTTCGTTGACTGCTACGAAGTCAACACACCTGTCATTGTTGGTAAAAGCGCCGTGCCAGTCGTTTGCAAAGCGACGTACATAGAAACCAATCGCCGCGGCGTTTTTCGCGGCCTCGGAAATGCAGGAGCGAGCCGACGTTAAAAAAGATACGTTTCAACTACGAGAGTGTCAGCAAGAGCCACGCAAATACCTGTTCATACTCGGAGCGAACGCGAGCGTTCGATCGAAGTGCTGAATTCGCTCTGTTAAACCGCGTCTTGGCAAGCGCTTCGGGACCGATCTTTTACGATTGCAACTCGATACTGCATGACATGACACTCGGCAAAGAAAGGTTGGACCGTCATCGCGTAGCTACTACGAACTGTTATAGCTCGACAGTGACGTAGCGCCGTGTCAGAATAAAAATGGCATACTAATAACAAAGTGTACATACCGTGTTGCGAAGGTAATCCATACGGCGTTTATTTGAGCTCTATATCACTCAAAACAAGAAGACAGAATCAATGAGAGTCCCTTTCCGACGACAGCGTTCGTCACCGCTGCCTCGGAAAACAAGGAGATCGAGATGACGAGGGAAGAGATTGACCTCTGAAATTTAGTTCGGCGCGATCAAACTATTCGTACGGGAAGGGTCCACAAGGGTCGCTCGGGCATATTCCATTCAGCAAGCCAGCCGGTCGTGGGTAGACGGTCTTGGCCAAGGACCGTCGGAGCAATGCTGCGCCGGAACAGGTCGGAGCGGTCGGAGTGCCTGCTAGGCCTATTCTGCCGAGCTCGCTTGGTCGGTGGGATCGTTGCCTTTGTTGCTTTTCCCGGGTGTCTGTGGATCCAGCGTTGATGTTCGTCGTGGTCGGTTTCAACCACTTCTTCCTTTTTTCTTGGTGCTTGAAGTCGGGACGCGCGAGAAGAGCACGTAGAAAAATAGATGTCCGTTGGTCGTCGCCAGCAAGTAACTGAGCGATGCTGTCGGCCATGTTGATTTGATCGTAAAAGTGCGTAAGACAGCTTCGGAGCTGTCGTAGGATTTTGTCGTAACCTGCGCAAAAGTTACGACAATTTCGTTTCGAGAATACGGATTTTCTCTCAAATATGTCGTACGCACTTTTTTCGTCGTAAGTTCGCTTTGAGAATCCGGCCTCAGGTCTGCAAGTCCGGTCTCAGGACGCCGCTATCTTCCTCAGTGGGGTGCGCTCTTGGGCGCGGCCATAATCCGATTACGACGCCTTAGCAAGGCTTCGTGATCGGATTATGACTCGTCAGCGCACCCCAACCAAGCAAGATGGCAGCGCCCTGAAGCCGGGCTTGCAAACGTGTATAGACGCTTTGCGGCAGCTGTGCATGGGCGCCGCCATACTGACCTTCAGTTTTTTGTTTCCTCTTATTTCATTTTCTACACTTCGTCATTACCAGCAGGCCAGGTTATTGTCATGCTTAACTTTTATTGTGTCCTCCTTCCCAGCATTGGCCTTTCTGGAGGCTTGTCAACACCAGTTTCAGTGGCTCGGTATCGCCGTAAGACAAGGGAAGGTCAGCAATGGCGGTTGTAATCTGGCGCGTGTGTAAACCGTCTATACCGGAGCCTTCGAAGCATGCTTTTAGCAGCGCGCACCGCAGTCACGGCATCACCCGAGCGCGCGCTAAAGCATGCCTCAAAGCTCCATTGCATTATGCTATACGCGGAACATGCTAACGGTTGGCTGAAAGTCCCTATTGATTGTCGAGAGCCCAAATCGAATTCTTAGGCAGTGCACGTGTTCACTGTATGAGTCGCGTCTATAAGAGACATGCGCGAGGGGAAGAAATGTTTTTTGTTTATTAGTTACGATTATCGAATGAAATTTTCACAGCTTATAGGGCTATAGTGCTTGACCTCCTTTCTTCATAATCCTGGTGTTTGTATTGATGTAGCTTGTTTTTTTTATGTTCTGGATGCAACGTACATGCAGATAAAGCATTTCTTGCGCACTCAGGAGTAATGGAAGCACGGTTAAAATATCATATTAAAATAAACTGATTCGCTCTTTTAAACCACCAAGTTGCGATGAACAACAAAAGCGACGTGTGCGAGACCTATTTTATTTAAAAAAAATAATATCGCAAAAATGCTATTTCTAGAAGGCTAACAAAAATTTATTAATTTGTTCATAAATAAAAAAGAAAAATTCTAGCCAAATCTTAATAGTCTCAGTCTAGGCATTCTAAAGTATATTCGCGCTACATTTACTCTTGATAGGACAGTATTAAGTATAAAAATTCTTGCGCACAAACTGTGGAAGTGCCCGAAAATTATATAAGAGAAAAACGCGTATGATTGCTTCATCTCCATTTATTTACCCTAAGGTGCATGTCACTAAACATCATAGATGCGCAACGACACTCTTTTGTAGCGGTAAAAAAAAATTGTAATTCCTTTGTTTTTGAGAAATTGAAGCTAAAGAAGACTGCGACTGAGTGGAGACGGCCAGGCTTACTTCTCAACATAAATGTAATGGCGTGCGACGTCATTGTGTAAAAAACCGCGCACGCAAAAAAAAAAAACAATCACATTTATGTTGTTTTGGGTTGCCAGGAGGGTCTTCAATTGCGCATTTTGCTAACTCGACAATAATAACCGGCACTTAGTATTTTTATGCATAAAACACGAAGATTCAAAGATACTAAAGCTCCATAAACCTAAAATCACATTTTGGGGGGCGTTTTCGACTCGCTTCTCCCCTTAAAACTAGGCACAACAGGGATCGCAATGCTTATTCCCGCACAAACTACAACTTACAAACTTTACATTATAATGTACACTTGTTTTAAATAAATGCCTCACAAACAACATAAACATATACACGATTGTAAACGAGACTTGCGCTCTTATATCTTCGTTGTTCCCTAACTTAGTGTTGTAATGTTTACAAAGTTCCGATTTTTAATTTATTCTTTGTTTCATCAAATGTTATGATAGAATGTTGCCCTGCAAGCTGCTGCCAATGTAATAAGGGTCCCAGACCCAGTCAAGCTATCCTCCACAGCTTTTGTCTGGGACTCCTTCCGGTATTTCTGGAAAATAAAGATTTGATTTGATTTGATTTGATGACGAAATACCTGGGATCGCATTGTAGGCCTTTTGCCTGACAACTTCCTCATTAAATTTTGCGAAGAGCGAGTTTGAAAAAAAAAAAAAAGGAAGAAAGAAAAACAAACTACAACATCTCCTTTTATTGTTTTAGTTCCACCGGGACGAAGACGCAATTCTTGTTGAGTGGCGTTGTGTTCGAGTATTGTTGGGTCCCACTAGTGCCAGTAGCTCGTTGTAAAGTTAAAAAAAAACATTCCCTACCCAATATCGTTGCGCGGACACTTTTAGGATCCCGGAATGACCTTGCTCGAGAACGAGGTTCACGCTCAGCATTACATTGACAGGACTTAATATACGCATTTTAACACAATAGCGTTAAGGAGCTCGTGACGGTAAAATCCTGATTGTTCGATAAGGTCATGACGTCACAACCACGTGACTTCGCGCGGGAATTTCAAACAACGCTCACGTGAAACGCGACGTCACGCGTGGAATGAAAGGGATTAAAAACCGTGACATGTAATGCGAATTAAAGGCCACCGCATGTATCAAATGATTTCACTTTATAAAGTAATTATTTTACCTCAAAGAAAAATGTGAAGAATTTTAGACAGGGATTCGAACCACGACCCTAGAGGCGAATGAGAAGGCGATGCTAACGTGGCCCGATAACGCTATCGCCTTCCACTCTTAAAGGCGAAGCTTAAGAGTCAACCCAAGTTTTTATTACGATCCTGCGTAGAAGATGGGGGACTGTGTGTGCAGTTCGCACCTCATTACTCGGTAAGGCAGCTGTAACCCATCGACAGCTTTAAAAAAGAACTGAAAACAGGGCGTGGTTTATTATGATAATGGCCATGCTTCTAGCTTCGTGATTAGTTATCGGCTTTTCTTATCGACTAATGCCGCGATCTGATTGGCTGCGGAGGGATAATGAGATTCCCAGGACTTCGCAACACCCTGCGTGTCTCAACTTCTCAGTGCCTATAAAATATTTTAGAGCGCAGCTCTTAGGCGCCCGTTTCCGGGTTGAGCGGCGTCGGCGTCGGCAGTCGGCGCAACCGCGCGCGTTGCTTTATGGGGCGGTTTTCTGCTCAAGTTAGCGTGGGAATTTTCTCGCTAAATTTAACGGGGACACCGAATTGGTGTACAGGATAGGTCACGTGGCGTCAATTCCACCGCTGAATTTAGCTGGAAAAACTGAGTTGGTGTGCTAGTCACGTGACTTCGAATTTCCCGCTAAATTTAGCGGGGAAATGACACGGACAGGCGAAAAACATTATGGGATTAGGGAGGTTCCGTTAAGAAAAGCCATTCCAGGCTTTATTAGGGAGTTTTCGTAGACTGCGTTTGCCCTCCGCTAAGCGCTGCACAACGAAGATGCCGCTACTGCGCCTGCGCGCCAGATGGCCTTGACTGCTAGAGTTCCGGGTATCGTAGCGGGTTGCAGGAGATCATTACGTGATGGCGAAAACCATCTACGAAAACTCCCTATTAACCGGTCGTGACGATCGCCGGAGCTTACTTACGCTGGACACTAGCACGGGGCAGTACTGCTTGAAGCGCTGCACGAGGGGCGTGCCAGGTACATGTTGAGCAGGTAGTTGGTGCTCCATCCGTTCAGGTTCACGTTGGTGGTGGGCAGGTGGAACAGGATGGAGAGGACACCCCGGCGTCGATCTGGGCCCCATCGCCCTTCTGCCGGAGGTAGTGCCCCAGCTGCGTGCCGCCCAGCGAGTAGCCCACCGCCAGGATGCGGCCCTCGGGGTAGCGCTTCTTGATCTCCGCCACCACCTTCAGTAAGACAGAAAACATTAGTCCCCGAATAACTCCGCCGTTGTTGGGTGACGATCTTGTTGGGTCTGTGCACGTCGGGGATGAGGATTCCAAGAATGGCTATCTTCTGTGTTCTTTTTACTCTCGATATTTTATATTAAACAATATAGCCTATCTATTATTTTTTTTAAAAGAGCAGTGAGTCTGAATGATAGTCTGAATGCCTAAATGCTTTATATATATGTCCTTCTTTATAAAAAAAGAAAAACAATTAAAAAAATAAAAGTGGGGAAGTTTGACGACAGCACGTTGACATACAAATGCGAGTTGCCGGGACATCCGCATGGCGAGTTGCTCATTGAGTTGATCGTTACGCTTCATGCGAAGCGATGATATTTCTCTTAGCTCGAAGTCGTAATCCGAGGTACGTCCCCGCAACCTAACCGAACACAGTCAAACGCTATCGTGTGGATGTGCTCTTAATAGGTCACTTTTCTTTGTTTGTGATGTATCAGACGCCGAAGCATTCCCCACAGCCACGTTTATATATATATAAACAAAAAACAATCCAAAGACGTAAAAAAAAAAAAGTATCTTAGCTTTTGACTATATTCAGGTTTATTCCACGGTGGTTTATTCTCACACACCTGTTTCACGGGCAGATCAAATAGAATTTATGCCGAAGGCCTTGGCTGAGAGGTGAATCGGCTCGTGACTCCAACCCTGAGAGTACCACTGGGCACGCGCTGGTTCGCCGATTCTTGAAGGGCTTTCGCTATAAGTGCCATTTGGAAGGTCCATAACGCAGGGGCCTATAAGATGCTTGCCCTGGAATACCGTCATCCAGTAACGAGTCTACTGAACACTTTCACGAATGAGAAGTAGATTTATATCGGAGTCACGCAACGATTCACGGGTAGAACATGCGCATAATGTGCCACTCAGTACCAACGAGACATCGGCGTTTTTTTCGCACTTTACTTAACAGGCTATGAATGATAATCTATTTTTACCGGTTATTTTGGTGTCCTTGAATATTAGTTTTTAGGACACCTTTTTAATTCAAGAGCAAATACAGGAACAACCTGCGATTGCGTGTATGTGTTGTCTCACGCTTTGCACTTAACACCCAACAATCTAGCGGCACCAGAACGTTGCGTAAAGGGCGTCAGGCGTATACAAGGCGCAAGGGGCCCCACCTCCGTGACGTCGTCGATGCCGAGGACGTAGGCCATGCGGTGGTTGAGCAAGGGCAGCCCTCCCTGTCCCCGGTTGTTGAGCACCACGCAGGGACACTTCATGCCGGACAGCATGGGCAGCAGGGTCTTGAGGTAGAAGGCCTGGCTGTCCCCGTCAGGCCCGTCAGGCACAGTACCACGGGCGGCCTCGCAGTCCTCGTTGAGCCAGTCCAGGGCCACCAGGCCGCCGTCCGAAAGGTACTTCAGCTGCCGCCGGTAGGGCAGCTCGGGCTGGTTATCCTACGTGCGCGAGTCTTCTTACTTAACACGCCGGGAACTAAGGCAGACAATCAGGGATAATAACTGTATACCGAGAATTAAGATTGAGGTAAGGTCGCAAAACTGACCACGTCGTTCAGTTCCAATAGTTTCGGGTAAAAGCTAGAACATACGTCCTACAAAAATAAATTAAATTGTCAAAACTCGAACGTTTTTACGGCGAGAAAGTTGGCCTTCTTGCGCAGATGGTGTAGCAGCGTCAGGCATCAGGGTGACGAATTCCAATGCCGTCGGCTGGTCGTAGCAATGGCTCTTTGTTTTTCTACAGCTTTCAAAACTACACCGGTTTCTTTACGAACAAGGACTTCGCCTTCAAGTGGGGTAGAGGAAATAGTTTGAAGGATACATTGTTTTTGTCAAGCAGGAACTACCAGACGCGGTAAATCGAACGAAGAAATCACGGGCGAGGTTTGTTTGCTACCCACGGAAGAGAGTAGCGTCTGCTGGCACGTGAATTGGTCACACACGCGATTACGCTCATCTCATGCGCGAAGGGATGGATTTTGCTCGAATTATTTTTGTATTGCGGGTTCCGTGCAATATATTCTCCAATGTGCCTATAGTCTCGATCAGGTTCTTTGATTTCGTTTGAAATACAGCTCTGACGGCCTGGAGCTGAGCCGGTTGGTTTGACATGCTTCCTTGAATACTAGCTGAACCCAGCTGATGAATAAGAATATACCTCTACGGATAGTGTCAAGGAAAAGGAAGTTTTATTAAAGGTTGATAGTCCAGCAGTGTGGTTCTTTGTTTTCTCCTCTCCTTCGCTTTTCCTCTACGTTCAGCTGGTATTCAAGAAAAGAAATACATCTATTTTGTTTACCTCATTTCAATGAAACGAATGAAACCTTAACATGAATGACTGCATTATCTAAGAACAAATAAGCTCGCGACTTTAGAGACAGGCAAGCTTTTCAGAACAACATACGGGTGCCTTTTCTTTTTTTTGCATTTTCTCTCGCTCGTTGTTGTTTATGCGTGCAGCTGGCAATTTGTCCCAACAATATATTTCCCAGGAGTACTATTTACGTGCCGAGGTGGATATCATAAAGCAGCATCCAGTTTCACTTGAAAGTGTCGAATTACAAACTTCCTACTTGCGATTTGGACCCTCGTTGACCGCAAAATACGCGGGAGTTAGCTGCATGGTTTAAGAAAAACCGCGCGTGCGCACAACTCTTTGAATAGATTGTTGATTGGTGACATACCTGGATGAGCATTGCAAAGAGGCTCTGCACGTTGGAACTGATGCACCAGAACGGAACCCAGAAGAAGCCGTCTAGAAACTGTCCACAGTTGTCTTGAAGGAAGCTCCGGAAGCGCGTTTTGCCGCAAAAGAAGCTCGTCCTCCGGATTACGAAGAAGAGGTAGTAGGGCACGTACAGGATGCACGCAATCAAAGCCATCGTGCCCATCCTGGATACCCAAGACATCTTGGCCGTCTTTGTTTACATCCAGACAGGAACCTGTGTTTCCGTAAAAAAAAAAATAAAATACAGTAGGGTTACTTTTTTATGGAACGAGATGAAGACCACTGTACTTTCTATTAAAGACCGACGACCCGTTCGCGCTTTCCTCTTTTCCCCCCGCTTCCTCCTCTCCCCCTTTCTACCCTGTCCACCGTTGCCTGTTTCTTCTTCCCCCCGGGTGAGGAGGATCATTCTGCCTTGCAGATCTGCCTTGCAGAATCTCGAGTCTGGTCGTCGGCCTCTAATGTACATCCTCCAGACCTCCAACGTTTTGCTAAGAGGCTTGTCTTTTAAGGGTTAGGGAGAAACTAAGTTTTTAGCTGCTCTAAAGAAGCTACATTTCTTGCGAAAACGTAGGCTATCATTCTAAGGCTGACATGAGGGGCTTTTGGAGTTCTTCCTAACTATGCTGATCAATTGCTTCGAAACGGCAGGTCGGACACTTCTCGTCATCCCGTGGCCCCGAGAAATCGCAGACTCCTTGCAAAATATTGGCCGACTATAATAGATTTTCAGGAGATGCATCGAAGTTATTCCAGCCAGCTTCACGTTCCCCGTGCTTTGCTTGGACCTATTCTAAGCCGCTGTGTCCTCAAAGAACCCAATCCTCTTAGTGAAATATCGTTTGCCACTCTGAAACGTTCAGAAGCTCGGTTCCCCTTTTTTTATTTATTTGTGTTGCGAATATTATCAGCTGGGTTCTTTCTACAAGAACTGCTCCATTTGGGCTTCTCTAAACAGAGTAGTAAACTGTATACGTTACAGGTGCAAAACTTAAAATCACTCAAACACACTCCGTCATAAAAAAATAAAAATGTTTTTAAAAATCGGAGAGTCAGCCCTCCTTGATTAACACTGTCTTTATTGCACAATCCCAGGGGAGGGAACAGGAGGCCCCACAACTAACTGCTAGTGGGCGCGGTTGGCGGGCCAAAAGGGGCACCTTTGAGCTGTACCTGGCACTGAACAATCGGAGACAAGCTCCGAGTAAACGCTCGGCAGAGACACGATCGAGCCCTTGAGATTGGGTTTCAGTGGATGTAATATGTCTCATGGGGGATTCCCCATCTGGACGGAAAAACGGGACAAACACAAAACGTCTGATGTGGATATGTCTCGCAATTGCGGGGATTCCCCATTAGAGATGGCTATTTGTTCAACCAAACTTGATTGCACGCGCACTGTAAGAGGGAAAGCCCACCTGTGAGGAAAGGTTGTGAAGGTAAAGGGGCACCCAAATGGATCTTGAGATCCTCTTTCTATGGCCCAAACTCGATCTATCCGCCGTAAGCATTAGAAAAAAGAAACTCAAAATTACAATTATGCGAGGCTTTTTTTCCTATAAACATCGCGACACGCCCCTACACCAAGTGTTTCAGCGATGACATGAAAAAATTAATTAAATTATAGTGTATTACAGGAAATAAGCTAATTTCTGGGGACCGCATTACTCGTGGTATCGGACGTCAGAAAATGCGCTTTCATTACTAATTAGTTCGCTTATTAAGTAAAAATGACTAATTGACTTCTTAATTAGCGAAAATAGACATATGGTTCCATAATTATGAAACTAGCTGAGTATCATTTAAAAACACCAAATCAGTAACTTTCAGAAAGACTTTGAGCGCGTGAGAAGTGTGGAAGTGCGCTAAAGTTACACCACTCGTGGAGCAGGTACAACGCATGGGGTTCTGTGAAGAGACGGGAAAATTGCGCGGGCGCCTTATCGCAGCCACTAGCGTTGTATCCGCTGCACGAGTGGTAAATTTAGCGCACTACTATGCTTCTCATGCGCTCAAAGTCTTTTTAAAAATTACTGATTTAGTGGTTTTTGATGACGGTCACCAAGTTCCTAACTTGATCCATATGTTTATTTTCATCTAATAAAAGTTAATTAGTCGTTTTATTTAATTACCGAACTAATTAGTAAGTATCGCTCATTTTCTGACGTCCGCCACCTGAAGCAATGCGGTTCCGAGAAAATTATCTTTTTTACCACAAATGAACTAAATTTAAGTATTTTTGTCAGTTTTCGCTGAAGCACCCGATAAATAAATATATTAATACGCGAGTTGAGAGAGGTGAGATACGTCTATTAAGATGTGCTCTATTGTCGTGACTGCTTCTGTCTTCCTCCTCTATCCACAGTCGTTCAGTGTCCAACAAACTAAACTTAACACTCCGCCCCCCCCCTCCCCCTCCTTCACGGAAAGTGAGCTGCGGGATAACAAAACCAAGTTCAGATCTATAGGTATGCTCAATTCCATCCTTGACACATGGACAATGTCAGTGTTTCGGGAACGGCCATCGGGAATGGGGAGCGCACGTTGCAAGTCGTAGTTTACGTCAGATGTTTGACGAGTTACTCGATATGGCCCGCAACAGCGGGATGAAAGTTTGGGAGAGGGGCCAACATAGCGAACGGGGAACAAGATCAACACGAGGTCCTCTATTTGGTACGTCACGTCGCGAAGTGTGTCGTTGTACCGGCTGATCTGGAGCTGCTGAGATGTCCGTGTGTGATGTTTGGCGAGGAGGCGAAGTTCTTCAGTTTGGCGACGAAGGCGGGCTATGCTAGTCAGGAGCTTGGTCTGACACAACGGAAGGTACGATCATGTTGATGGAAGTAAGTGATTCTCGTCTATAAATCATGTAGAATGGTGAGTACTGCGCGGTCACGTGGACAGCAGTGTTATAATCATTGGTCACGAAAGGAAGTGTTTCAACCCAGTTTTGCTGACCCTGGAGAATATACATTGCAAACATCAAGGCAAGTGTGCGGTTTAATCGTTCCATCAGTATGGTATGCGGTAATGGTGCGGTAGAGGGTTTCGCAATGTTGGAGGAGAGGTTATGCTACAGATGACAGAAACGTTCTACCTCGATCGCTTTCAAGTTTTCGGAGGAATCTGTGACGTAGAACAAAATTGTGGAGAAAGAACGATGCTATTTCTTCAGTATTTGCCGTCCTCAGGGCTTTTGTCTCCACATACCGGGAAAGGTGGTCGATGGCAACAACAACCCAGCGTTTGCAATGTGTAGACTTTGAAAAGGGTCCAAGTAGCTCGATTCCGATGCTCTTAAAAGGGTGATTCGGAGGTCACGGTAAGGTGGCCAGCGGGAGCGAGTGTGAGAATCTTGTGGCATTGACGGGCATCACATTATTTCACGTACTGATGTATGCTACGGTACAACCCGAACCAAAAGAAACAAGAACGACACGCGGTTGTAAGCGCGAAATACTCCCAAGTGTCCTACAGTGGGTTTGTCACGAAGCAAGTAAAGAATGTCATAACCTAGGTATTTTGGGATTACACGAAGAAGGGATTCTTCTGTTGGCTCATAGTTTCGCCGATGAAGAGTACGTGCAACTAGCACATAAAGGTTCTTCATCTAGGCGCCTTGACTTCGGAGTGTATCGTGCCCATAAATTGGATGATGTGTCGCAACTTGTGATCTTGACGTTGCTCAGTGGATATATCAATCGCTGGAGTAAGAGCGAAAACAGGAAAGTCCACGGTACCATCGGTGTCAACAGCGCGCTGGAGAGGACAGCGGGATAACGCATCTGCATCCTGATGAGCGTGACCTACCTTATATACGATTTCCACGCTGTATTCTTGTTGACGAAGGGACCTCCACGCGATACAACCCGAAGGATGTTTAATGTTGGTGAGCCAACATAGGGCATGGTGGTCGGCGACAACACGAAAGGGTCGTCCAAATAGATAGGGTTAGAATTTCGTTATGGGCCATGTAATGGCCAGACACTCGTTCTCTGTTTTGCAGTATAGTGTTCGGCTGGCGTACGCGATAACATGCTCCCGGCTTTGATTCTTTGGAATGAGGACTGCTCCGATCTCAAATCCGCTCGCATCGGAATGTATTTTGGTGGAACAACGGGGATCAAAATAACGTAGGATTGGATCGTGGGTAAATAGAGCTTCAAGGATCGAAAATGAATTTTCTCGGTCTACGGTCCATACGAAGGGTGAGTTTTTCGAAAGAAGGGAAATGAAAGGTACGGTGCGATCAGCAACAACTTTGATAAAACGTCGGAAATAGGAGCAGAGGCCAAGGAAACTGCGTAATTGTTTTACATGCAGGTCGAGGAAACTCGGTGGGAGCCGATTTTCGACTCCCCCGAGGAAACTCGGTGGGAGTCGAGTTATTTTCTCAGTATCAGGGTGTTTGCCGTCAGCACTGACAGTGTGACCCAATATCTGGATTTGAAGGAAAGCTAGACGGCACTTCTTTGCATTTAGTTGAAGAACAGTAGTTCTAATGCATTCGGGTACCGACTTCAAGCGAAGGAGGTATTCATTGAATGTAAAACAAAAATTAACCATATACTAGTTTAAATAACAAAGGCGTGTTTGCCACTGCAGGCCCCGCAGTAAAGCGAAAATCATTCTTTTCAAATGTTGCTGGGGCGTTACGTAAACCAAAAGGCATTACCTTTAATTCATATAGTCCGTCGGGAGTGATAAAAGCTGTTTTCTTGAGATCGCTTTCATCTGCTGTTCTTTGCCAGAATCCTGACCGTAAATGTAAGTACGAAAATATTTGGAACCTTGCACGCAGTCCAATGCGTTGTCGATCCGCGGAAGGCTCTTTTTTTTGTGACCATTTTAGTCGCCGATAGTCGACACAACATCTTAAGGATACAGCTTTCCTCTTGATTAAAACAACGGGCGACGACCAGAAACTAGAGTGGGCTCGGCACTCGCCGACAAGACTCTATGGCTAAATTTTGCACCCTTTTCTGTCGGGATAGTCGGAAAAAATAATGAAGCCTTTTAGAAACAGTAATCCTCTTTTAGTTCGAGTCTGCATTGACTTTGACAGCATTGAGAAAAACGTACAGAAACTATCTTTAAACGAGCATTCCCACAGTGTTGTCTTCTTTCGATTGAAGAATTATGCACATATGTTGAGCCTCTTACTCTGAGGTGACGTTGAGTCAAACACTGGACCAAATAACGAGGAACTCTTTCTACAAATTACTATTAACGTTGAAATACTTTTGCAGCGTACGAATGGTTTAGAGGAAAAGTTAGAGCCACTGAATGTCAGAGTTACGTCGAGTGAAGACCATATGGAAAATCGCACTGAAACACCTCAAAGGCATGTTCAGACTCTCGAACTAAATATAGATGATCTTGAAAACAGAAAACGCAGGAACAATTTAGTAATACTCCGTCTAGAAGGAACCCCAAATGAAAACCCGTCCTCACTGAATGAGGCTGTACTCAAAGAAATATTCGGAAACAAACTAGAAGTGACGATAAAAAGTATGGAACGCATCCATCGCCTCGGAAAACTGAATTGCCGCTCCCAACGTCCAGTCATAATCAAACTCACGGATTATCGGGAAAAACAAGATACACTACAAGATTCACGGAAATTAAAAAGTACTAACATGTCCATTAAAGTATCAAGGAGCTTCTTTGGGACAGCTCTCGACCAATCAGAGAGCAAGTAAACCGAATGTCTTTGTTATGCGATAACTTGATAATATACGGTGAAATCTACATCTAGAATAATTAAAAAAAAAAAACGATAATCTAAGAGTTATAAGGACTGGTCACCAGCAACCCAGTCTCACAGCGTGACAGAGTGGTGAGTGGTGAGGAGCGGTGAGAGTGGTGAGGATCAAGACAGAATCCATGATTTTTTTCCTACGACCCGCATGTTATTATGGTATCAGAAACCTGGCTGCACGAAGGCATTCAAGAGAATGAAGTGGTACCACCTAATTACAGGTTATTTCTCGCCACGCGTCGATCACCAACACAAAATTGGCCTACCTGTTTGTAGAACCACTACTTTTTTATAATTTTTTCATTCCCAAAACAACAATTATGTGGAACTACCTTCCATCGTCAGTTGTGTAGTGTAACATATGCCATTATATTTAAGCGTTGTTTAACTAATTTTCTAACTTGATGGATACTATATTTCGTGTTTCTATGTTTCTTAGGTTGTCATTTTGTATTTTAAGTGGATTTTCCTTTGTAACCCACTCCTCTCTGTAATGCCCTCGGACTCTAAGGGTACAATAAGTAAATAAATAATCTGTAAAGATAGATGTTCCCGAGGTAGCGGCGTTGCTATAGCCATTAAGGAAAACCTAGTTTGTCAGTCTTTAGAACAAGCGGATGACACAGAAAGTGTCTGGTGGAAGTTAGTTGTTTTTTTAGCTATCGTAACATTAGGATATGTGTACAGGAAACCCGGGTCGTCTCCAGAAGACTAAATAAATATAGTTCATTACTTGATCGCTAATACTAATAATCAAAGTAAATTAATGATAAAGGAATATATTAACGCCCCTAACGTCGGTTGCATGGTCAGGTGACGATTTGATCAGCCTGGGTTCAGATGTATCTGATTCGTTCCTTGAACTGGCCTTCATTTGTGGTCTTAGTCAGGTCGTTAAAGAACTTACTCGTATTACTGATACATTATATTCGTTACTTGATCTTTTGTTTGTTAGTAGACACTGGGGAATGCAATGTTTCGGAGTATGACGGGATATCGGATCAGAAATGAGTATTTTTGAGTGTGATATTTCTGTTTACCAAACTTACCCTGCCGAAGCAAGGACGGTATCATGATTTAGAAATGGCCGATGACGAGTCTGTAATTGACCATATTGAGCAGTACCTTGATGGCTTCGAACTGTTGACCGATGTACATCACGTGTGGTTAAGATTTAAGTCAATAGTGGGCCATTGCATTGCTAGCCCGTCGGATCACGAGATAAATTTTGCACGTTAAACGAAAACTGAAAAGGCTTCGAAAACGCCGGTCGCAAAATATAAGTGAACAGGCTGGCAACTTAAACAGAATGACAAAGACAGCCAAAGAAAAATACGTCACGAAATCCTCGGCCGAATTTCTTTCATCGACCCCGAAAAGTTCTGGCATTACCTATCTCGGGCAAAAAGCAGCGTCAGCCAGTTATGCATTAACGGCAAATCAGTTATTAGTGAAAAGGCGAAAATGGCACTTGAATTTAACCGCTTCTTCCGATTTGTGTTTACAAAAGAGGAGAATCAAAATATTGTTGTTACATGGGATAATGCAGTGATTATCCCATGTAACCCCCCCCCCCTTGTTTTTTTGACAGCAGCCCCTAAATTTTCATCGACTCCTCTATTGTCAATGCCCCCCCCTTCACCCCCCCCCCTCCCTAAAAATGTAGACCCCCTATTTTGAATTCCTGGTGAAGCAAGGTACTTATATGGGCCAGTTGATACATATCTACGGTGGAAAAGCGCCGAAAAATACACTGTTGTCTTTCTCTTGTCCGTGTATTTTTCGGCGCTTTTCCTGGGGAAACTCCTGGGATAATGGCATGAGGAGTATTATATCGGAACAGGGTGTTGTGCCATTATTGCTATTTCTTGACATTGAGAAATCATCTGGACCAGATCCGTTGTTAAACGCAGTCCTTAAAAGGTACGCCGAATGGATCTCCAAGTGCTTAACACCTCTATTTTCTAGATTAATCAAAGATACAGTATTGTCGGATGACTAACTATTGGCTACAGTTGTTCCCGTAAAAAAAAAAAGCGGAAGATATGCCTCAATTTAAAACCATCGCCATTTCCCTTACTGCACATCTTGTAAATTACTAGAACACATTGTAAACAAACAACTCGTTTCCTTTCTAGAGGAAAATGCTGTGCTAGACCCGAAACAACCTGATTTCCGTAAAGACTTGTCAACAGTGATCAATAAATTCAATTTTATCATGAAACATCCAGCTTTGTTAATTATCGTAAGCAGGTGGATGCAGTGTTCATTGACCTGTCGAAGGAATTCGACAGGGTACCTCATCGTAAACTAGTGAAACTATTAATAGACCTTGCTTTTCCCTCATGTTTAATCAGGTGGATTAACACATACCTCAAAAGTCGCCAACAATTCGTGGTTGTCATAGGTACCTATTCAGGGATGCTTGATGTATATTCCGGGGTGCCACAATGGTCTGTTTCGGGCCCCTTGCTTTTTTAGTTTTTGTTTACGTCAACGGTCTGTTTGGACGAATGTTCGCTTATGACTGCGTAATTCATACCCCCGTTTTATCAGTTCAGGACCGGATAAAGCTAAACAACGTGTTATCTGGCATGGCGTTGGGGTGTCGTGAATATAACACGTTAACATCAACAAAACTCAGTATATGCATATTTCAACAAAAAAAATCTAAATTTTAGTTACGAGGTTAAAGTAGTCAGACTGGAAAAAGCCGACAGCTGTAAATATCTCGGTTTAATCATTTCAAGTGATTTAAAATGGAACCGCCATCTGGAGTATATCAGAAAGCGAGCAACACACAAATTGTGGTATCTTAGGTGAACGATTGAGAGGGCTCCACATTCGGTTAGACTTTTAGCATATAAGACTATTATTAGACCTATCCTAGAATACACGTCCGAAGCTTTGGGATCCCTGGCAGGTAAACCTTGTTAAAGAGCTTGAGGATGTCCAATCACTGGTCGCGCGGATGATTTTTTCATATTTCAAGAGATCAACATCGTCACGGGACTTAAAACTTTAGCAAATTTTCAACCCCTGACGAATAGAAGGTCATGCCGGCGAGTTAAGTTCTTTCAGATTTATAATAAACTCGTAAAAATTGATACCTGTAAATACTTAAAACCAGGAACCTTGTACTCTGAACGATTATATCATTAAAAAATTATGACTCCTGTTACTGCTCGAATAAGTACATTTAAACAATCTCTTTTTTTTTGTGCATAGAATAAATCTGTGGGACAAGGTAGCCAGTGACGTTGTTGACATTGATTCATTTTCAGTTCTTGAATATTTCCTAGATATTCTTTTTCAGTGCTAAGTTGTTTTGATACTATATAAGCATTGTGCTGTTTAGTGCATTGCTTAGGTACCAACATAAAAAAAATATCTGTAATGTTATAAAACAACCATGATTCATCAAATTTTGAATAAAAAACGAACATTATGGGTGTGTGCAGCGGAGCATAATGTGTAAAAAGAGGATGTGTTCAAAGGTTGTTGTTGTATTCTTCGAGTGAAAAATATAAATTGTACTTGTGTCATTCACTCCTGCTTTGGCCGCGATACGGCTGGCAGTATTGATAACTGAATAAATAAATAAAACGCCATATTCCTGAAGCATATCTTGAACCTGCTTACATATAAAACTTACGCTCAGATGAAGAAACACGGCAGCCCCTATGGTGGACTGGCGAAGCATCACTGGTGTTAAAGCGATGTTTTTACAAAAATGGCGGACGATAAAGGCTTATCTTCAAGATCAAATCACGAAGTGTAGTCCTTCAGTAAAATTAATTATGGACGTTGTTGCTCCTTTGACAGATCTGAATCAAGCACGGGTAATAAACCTGAGACACCTCGATCCGACGAGAAACCTGTGGTCGGTAAGTTTTGTGGGAATGTGTCGAGGAAAGCGACACGTGTGTCACACAGCGTGCGAACAAAAGCGACACATGTTTTAGGTCGTAAACGCCGTGTTTCGTTCGGAAGATTCATGAATGGGGCTTGGGTAAGACCATTTCTCAATGTGAGCATTGAAAAAGGAAGGGCTATAGTCCTTTCTCTAGCAACAAATCACGACACGGTCTCAATATAAACGTCTGCTGGCTGGTGGTCAAAACAAGACTCACTTCGTAGCGTCTCAAAGACAGACGTCGTTAAGCGTGCCAGTGCCGCGATCGATGAGGGTTTTGCGTCGCAATGAGAGGTCCCCACCTGATATAAAATCACCGCTGCATTCTTTGACAACAACGAAACAGACGGTATACATTTTGCCTAACTGAATACGAGTTGCGCACAAGCAGCACGGAGAGAAAAGAGCGTGATTAGGGCCTCGCAATGCAGAGCGTAAGTTCGTCTGCTTCTTGTAAAAGGGTTGCGATAATGTCAGAACGACGCCGAGCTCTTATTGGCTGATTGAAAAAAAAATAGTGGGTAGACCTTGAAGCATTGAGGTCTACCCTCTATCCTTTCAATCAAAGCCAATCAGAACTTGGCGTCGTTCTGACGTCACCGTAACCGCTGCGCAATAAGCAGACGACTGACTTGCTCACCGCATAGTCTTCCGTCGGAAGGGGTGGCCAACGAGATGAAGCTCGCGTTTAACGGACTCCTTCATCACTGATACTGCAGCATCCGTGTCAATTAAGGTTAAGAATGATTTTGTATGAAGGGCGATTGAAACTATGTTTTGTGGAGGTGACGGAGGGGCTTACAGAAATTTGACGAAGCGGCATGACCCCCTAAAGCCGTGGCGCTAGTTTATATGCTAGACTAGAACGTGGAAAATTGATTCGAAGTTCGCAGACAATCGCTCAAAGTGCATGTTTGTTTGGGTTTTGTTTTAATAAAAAAATACACGCAACATAGTTTGTAAGAAGTATTATTTGAGACGACTTACCTGCAAACGCACGTGCTTTCTAAAAGTTGTTATTTTTCTTGTAATATGACTATTTATGTAATTCATTAGCAAACATGACCACTCCAGCGATGCGCGTAAAAGCAAGTGTTCACCACGTCATGAGCTACAATTTGTTTTTATGAAGGTCGTATTTTTCGGCAAATCTATTTATAAATTCGTTTACACTATAATTTGGCACATATAAAAAAAAATATCGAGTGAATTTAAAGTGTCAAGAGCCACCCTCTGTTCGCTCTCTGAAACTACCTGGGTCAGAGGGTCTTAATTACACATTGCATGTGATCACACGAAATAGTAGTGAGGCTGGTGACAAATACAAAGCTAGCTGTCATTTAAGAGTCACCACAGGTTAGTTGCACTTTGAAAGGGGAGGCACTCACTTGATCGAATGACGTTTTAGCGAACGCCCACGTTTCACCGAATGACACTTTAGCGAAAAGTCGGACGCCGCGAAGCGGCGTATTCGGTGGGCCAAGTGGGTTCACATTTTTATAATGAGCCGCCGCAGACTGTTGCCGCGAAGCGGCGTAAGCGCAGCGCGCAGGATGGGTTAACGCGCGCCCCCGTTATTCGCTAAAACGTGGATTCGCTCAAATGTCGCCGTCCACTAAAAACGACATTCGCTCATGTTATATGGACCCTTTGAAAGCCCATTTTTCTACTCCCAATTAAAAACAATATATAATTGCCTTTTTATAATTATCACTCCCAGCTTTGTTTTATTGCGGGTGGTATAAGTCAATCTTAAAAAAATCATTAACAAACAATTTTATAGCGTTCAAATTGATTTTATAACGTGCGATTTTATAACTTGCAACGTGCAATAATAGCGAGCAAGGATATACTCCTGGGCACTCGTTTAATTTTTTGGTAACATTTTTGCGATTCATTTTAACACTATGGTCAAGCTTAGCATAGTCACCTTAAAATGCGACGAATAAACAATGATGCTATTTATTCTTATCGCTCACCCACTATTCTCTTTCCTTCTACTTCTTGCATTGTTACGAGGAGGCAAGTCGTAAACATGGAAGAAACCAACCGACATTTTCAGTAGGCCCCTATTTCCTTCTAAAACACGGCGTATGTATCAACAAAAAATATTAAAAAAAATAAAAAGGAGCGTAGGATGAATAATTTGCTAACCAGTTTGAATGAAAGTCAGTTCACCGGTAAGTGAACACTCTGCACTATACCTAGAAGAAGTAGCAAAAATGTTCAATCTCAAGTCGTAGATGGCCGTTTAGAACTGAAAAGCCAGGCTCAAACGAAAGAGAGCCTGTTCCAGGTGAAGTACGTATTTCATCCGACCTGACTCACCCACGCCGATAGAACACACAGCCGGATGGCACTCTCCTCGACGACCTGCCCGAAAGTGTTGGAACAAGATTTCCTGTGTCGCGGAGGAGCGCCTGTAGAGAAAAAGAAGAAAAGATAACTCTGAGGGGTGTGATAATACGATAAGAAAGGAGAAGGAGGAGGCTTATCAAACGTGTACTTTTACTCAGCGGCTATGGGAGCGCCGCTGCCCAAAATTAGAAGGCAATCGCTTCGTTTGCGGCCCGGCGTTTTCGTTTTCTCTCTGCGTAAAAGCGCGTGTATTATACGACGGAAACCGCGGTGTGTTGAAACTTCCTGGTACGCGAACCGGCGCGTCTCGTCGTCGCACTGAGTGACGTCGACGCCTGTTGGCTCGCGGCCAAGCGACACGGCTCGAAATAGCGGCGGCCGATTCAATACTCCGTCTCACATCATTACTCATTACTATGGACCGCGATGGAAGCCACGAGCCAGTTGAATCCAATTCAATGCCGTATACGAGTGTCAGGTGACCTTCGGTTGAGACGCAGCGACCCGCGGCGCGCGCAACCACGTGACACGTTCGCAGCGATGGGTTGGCTAAGACGAGCCTCGTATAGGTAAGACAAAGAGCATGTATTGTCTTTTTTTTTTTTTTTAAGCGGGCTGCGAGATTGTTAGAGAATGTCTTGTGTCAGTCTTGCTTCTTTCGAAATAGCTGCTTATTTCTATGACGCGGCGTTCCGAGTTATCTCATCACTGTTGTGCCTGTAACACGTCGTCTCAAACTGGCGTGGTTAGCGCGTTTTTTTTTGTCCTTTGTGTTTTCCGGGTTTTGACGTCAGAATTGCGTCACTCCGCGGATCGCAGCGATCCTGTCGGTGGAACGGCAGCGGAAGGGAACGCGATAGTGTCGCCCGCGTCCGCTTGGATTTTTTGAAGTCTGGTTCTCCCGTTTTTCGTTTGAGTGCGTTGCAACCGCCTCTCATTTTTGCACGCTCCCATTTTTTAATACCCTGGGCTCGAAATAATTCTGACTATGTAGATGCGAACGAACGTTTCTCGTATGTAGTGCGCAGATTTGGTTTTTAAAAATCTGCGCAAACTTTCGGTCTAGTTATACGCGCAGATCAGAGGTGTTCTAACGCTAACTGATAGAAGGTGCCAGTGCAGTCTCTCGTCGTGAGCAGTCGCAAACAGTTGCAATGAACGCGGTCACACTGAAACGCATTTAACCGACGCCCTTATAATCGGCTGCAGCGAACGCGACAACGACAACTTGTGTCGTAATTTTGTTATCATTCGAAGGACGTTCGGATGCATATCCGGTATGGTATCGGTGCCTAGTTGCTCTGGCTCCTCGTACTGTACCCGTGATCGACGGTCGCGCGGCGCTGTTTGATAAAAATGAACTTTGAGACTGATAAGATCGCGGCGCAACAGATTCAGCTCAAGGGCACCGATATGCACGAGCTGGAAGTGTGTCTTGTTAAAGGGCGGATGCTAATCACCGTGAATATCCACTCGATCTGGGTGCTGCTTGTGGTGCACCGAAACAAAATGAAATTGGTCATATATTTATGTAAAAATTGATTAAGTTAGCAGGCGAAACATAAATTCTGCCGAATGATTTAAACAGGTTTGCTGCGGTTCATTGAACGCCATTTCATTGAGACATTTTTAGAGAGCGGTCGCGTTTTATCGGAGCTCGGTTTAGAGAAAGCGGAGCCTCAGTTTAGAGAATTCAATCGCCGCTTCGCGGCGGCCAGATTCGCTGAAAGCAAACTCAACGCCATTTTCTATAAACCGGGTTTCTCTATAAAATGATTCGATAAACTGGGGTTGGTAAAACGGCGTTCGCTAAAACAAGCTTCTCTAAACAGCATACTTTCGAATTTTTTAAACAGTGTGGCAAATTATTTACAAATACGACGGAATAACGCGCAGGATAAAAATGGTGTTGACAATCTCTCACGTTTTGCGGCGAATGATCTTCATTATATGAGCAAAATATGCCATTTTGTTTGTCGTTTGTTTGTTGTTCATAGTTTTACATCGAATGTCGCGAATGAGACCGGACCTAGCTTCCGAGCAGAGCCTTTGAATTGACAATCAGGCAAATTTAGTGGACTGAGTTTATCACCTTGTAAAAAAGGGAGACGCTACAAGCGTGTTTGTTTTGTTCTAAGCATCAATCGACCGGCAGTGCCCATTTTTCATACAAATTGCCTCTATCAAAAACATTGCTTCATACAGCTAAGAACTCAAATCGCGGTGTTTAATTTTTTTTTTATAGGTTTGCATGATCTGAAAGTATTTTTATATTCTTTGTACACATTAAATGTGTTAGATTATCACTTTTTTGCCGTGCCACCTTTGGACATTTATGTATAGTTTGATTTCACTTCAATTTAAGTTTGTTTTGTCTATCGTTGTCTTAGTCGCGGAGGTTACACGTGAGAAGGTTTCTGTGTGTTAGAGGAAGAGGAGGGGGGGGGGCTTAGTTAGATGGGCACTGTCAGATTTTCGGAATGTCGCAAATTTAGACGCTCGTGGAATTTACAAAACAAATAGCTTTTGAATGGTTTCTACAGTTGTGATGCCGTCAGCACGCATAGATCTGTAACCTCAGGAGTGCTATCCGCTCAGCGCGCAGCGCCAACACTGCGAAGCAAGCACAGTCTCCTCGATAGGGGTTCAAAACGAATATGGATGCGTCATTCATTGTTTTATCGCAGTGCAGGGGAAATAGACGACATTCCGACTCCCTCTACATTGTGAAAGGTAGGAATGACACTGCACCATTCGGTTTTTTGGTTTCAATCGTAGTCTCCTGTAGACGCTTACCACACGCACCGGATTACAGCCGCCATGGCTGACCGTCTCTCGTCTTTCCGTCTTACCGATATACAGAGCTATTGAAACGGGTGTTGACGAGCCCCCACACAGGCCAATGCCGGGGAGAATTTCTTTTATTAATGGGATGAGCGAAAGGCAGAGAGGTAAGCCTGTTCTTCTGTCCTAGCTGGCTACTCTGCACAGGGGAAAGGATTAAGGGATGAAAAGGTGGGATGAGGTGCTTAATGAATATGAGAAGAGAGAGCTGAATGGATGATGGGTTGAATAGTTCAAAATGTCAGTCTCTGCCTACAGGGATTGCATCAACCGGGTGTCCTCGAGAAATCGTATCAGGGCTTTTGTGGCTTTCATTGAATGTTACGTGGACTGCCACGAGCCCAGCACTTCGTCACAGGAGAAAGGTCGGTCGTCTAGCCTCTGAATTGTTCTGTGAAGGTCTTCTCTTTCCACGGCGTAGATGGCACATTCACAGATAAGGTGATCTGCAGTTTCCTGGACATCGCAGACTGGGCAGTTAGGGCTGTCTCTTCTTTTTATTCGATGTAGGAAGTGTCGGGTAAACGCCACCCCCAGTCGGAGTCTGTGTAGTACTGCCTGGGACCTGCGTGGAAGTCCAGACGGATATTTAAATGTCATATGTGGATCGAGGGCGTATAATCGGGAGTGATGGTATTCGGGATCAGCCCATAGATGTGATGTCAGGAGTTTGGCTACACTACGCACTGTTGAGTTGGCTTCTGACTTGAAGTAAGGAATTTTCAGGGTGCGCACATTTTTATGGGCCGATTTAGCCGCTGCATCTGCTGCCTCGTTGCCAGAAATCCCACTATGGCTTGGAATCCATTGAAGGCGCAGGTCATGTCCTTTCACTCGGCAGCGGTTTAAAAGTAGCATGATGTTCAAACCAAGTTCTTGGTATCCGCTAGGTACCATAGCCGATTGTAGAATTTTCAAGGACACTTTGGAGTCAGTGAAGATTGTCCATGTTTGAGGTTGTTGTTTCTCGATATACTTCACCGCTTCCTGAATGGCAATCAATTCGGCTGTTGTTGAAGATGTTTTGTGACTTAGTTTGTGCTTAATAGTTATACCTCTGGTAGGAAACACAGCAGCGGCTGTTGAGCTCATTTTACTTGTAGAACCATCGGTAAAAACGTGTATACGAGATATATGAGATCCATACATTTCGGTCATTGTATGTTGGTACAGCACCGCCTGAGGAGTGTTGCGTTTTGTATGTATCCCAGGGATGTCGAGGGATATTAGTGGCGTAGGTATGGTCCAAGGTGGAGCAGCTGTAATTTCTGGTGTTAGAAACTTTGATGGAAATTCTTGTTGGTACAGGGCTAAAACACGAGCATAGTTGGACGATGGTCTAGACGACATAATGTCGGCTAGGTGATGTTTTTATGTCTGGTTAGATGCCGTAAATGTATTCTTAAGGTTTCTTGAATTTGAAGAACACATGCTGGGAATTGTCGGGATTCGGCTATAGTGCCTGGCGTGGAAGTTGACCGAGGAAGACCAAGACAGCAGCGCAGAGCTCGAGCCTGTAGGCTCTGTAGCATCTTCATATTTGTTTTGCACGTGCCGTTGATAGCGGGGAGGCTGTAGCGCAAGGTGCCCACAAAAATAGCTTGGTAAAGACGCAGCAGAGCAGGAACTGTCGCTCCCCATGTTGTGCCACTGATGAACCGGGCTAGCAGGACAAACGCTGAGAGCTTCTTCTTAAGATGTTGAATATGGGGCGTCCATGTCAGACCGCGATCAACGACGACGCCCAAGAAGAGATGTTTCTTTACGAAAGGTATTTTTTCTTTGCAGATAGTTAGTGGGTATTTGTCCATGCTTCGGCGTGTGAACGCGATTGCAGCAGACTTTGATGTTGATATATGTAGTCCCCGGTGTGTTAAGTAATGATGCAGGATATCCAATGTTCTCTGAAGTCTTGCTTTTATATGCAATCGCGTAATTCCGGACGCCCAAATACAAATATCATCCGCATAAAGCGAAGCATGAATTGTGTTAGGAAGTGTCTTAACAAGGCTTATGAGCGGCAGTTGGAAAAGTGTTGGGCTCAGCACTCCTCCTTGTGGTACTCCCTTGGTTACGCGAAAGAGTCGTGTATCTCCTGATTCTGTGGAGATGTAAATAAATCTGTTGTCGAGATAGCTGGATATCCAGCGGTATATATGACCACCCAGTCCAAGTTCTTCTAAGGATTCTAGAATGGCCCTATGAGTGATAGAATCGAATGCGCTCTTGATATCTAAGAATACAGCGGCACACATGCGCCCCTCCGACTTAGATTGTTCCACTGAGGTCACGAGATCAATTACGCTGTCAATAGAGCTTCGGCCTCTCCGAAATCCGGACATTATATTTGGGTAATACCCGTTTTGCTCTAGATACCATTCGATACGAAAGAGGATCATTTTCTCCATCAGCTTACCAATACAACTCGCAAGAGCTATAGGGCGGTAAGACGATATATCAAGCATTGACTTGCCTGGTTTAAGTAGAGGAACTATCCTATACTCTTTTTCCACGTCGGAGGTACAACACCGGTTTCCCACGAGATGTTGAAAAACGCTAGAAGCCGCGCCTTCGCCTCTGATCCCAGGTGGATTAGGTCTGAGTACCTCACACCGTCAGGGCCAGGAGACGATTTCGACATTTGTAGAGCCGAGTGCAGCTTCCATTTCTTGCATACTGAACGGGTCATTCATTTTCCCGTTCGTTGTGGAAGGAATGGCAACATTAGCCTTGGATCCAAGCTGTTGGCTATTTGATGAGCTGGTGAGCATAGTGCAGTATTCTTCGGCGATACATTTCTCAGAGCATTGCTTATGTAAAGCTAATGCCTTAAATGGACGCAGTTGATTGGGGGGGTGTTTTTAGTCCACGTGCAATTTTCCATACGTATGGTGTATGGCTTCTTGGGGTCCATTGAAGCGCATATAGATTTCCAGCGTCGCCAACCAAGTTTCTGTAGGTGCCGCCTCGTGTGCCTTTGGGCCTTTCGGGCATCTCGCAAATCATTCGGGTCTTTTGTTCGTCTTACTTTGCGCTCTGCTCGACGGCGAATTGCGCGCAAGCGTTCATATTCTGAATCGATGGTGGATTGGTTACTTGAAAGGTTGTAAGTTTTCGTAGCAGCTTTTCTCGATTTCAGAATGTCGCTCTCGAATGTAGACAAGCTTGCAGTGTTCTTGCAAGCCTGCTCCATTGAGTCTTTATAAGTATCCCAGTGTGTTTGTTTAACTGTATTTCTATTTGGTGTGCCTTGAAACGACTTGATTATTATGTAGGTAGGAATATGGTCGCTTCCGCGCGTCTCGATATCAGTGAACCAGTCCGCAGAAGAGAGAATGGTGTTTGTCATAAATGTCACGTCCAGACAGCTGCTGCAGGTTGTACCGCGTAGATACGTTGGGCTCCCGTCGTTTAATACTGATAGGTGGTGTGCAGCAGCGAGGTCAGCCAGGCGTCTTCCTCGCGTATTCATGTGCAGACTTCCCCATACTGGATGATGTGCGTTAAAATCGCCGGTTATTATATGCGGAGGAGGACAGTTGTTCAGAATGTCTTCGAGTCTTTTTTCTTCAAATCTGACCCCAGGTGGAATGTATGCTGCTATTACGGAAACTTTACACTTTCCATGTTTGACGGTTACACATACATACTCATTATCCGGATGGTGTTGAACGTTGTAAGAAACATATGTGAGTTCTTTGCGCAC
This sequence comes from Ixodes ricinus, assembly GCA_037355805.1. Lineage (NCBI taxonomy): Eukaryota > Metazoa > Arthropoda > Arachnida > Ixodida > Ixodidae > Ixodes > Ixodes ricinus. The sequence continues at coordinate 33,538 of JAZHYW010018679.1, forward strand.
AGCAATCATCACTCTTGCTGGTCCTGATGTCCGTGCGGAGTGAAATACTTCATACCCCGAAAGGCGGAAGTCACTACACAGTTTAGATTCACATATGGCTAATATAGGAAAACGGTACTTCTGAATAAATTGACGAAAGTCCGAAAGACGTGTTTTCAATCCCCTGGCATTCCATTGAAAAATGGTAGCTCGTTGAATTTGATCCTCAATGAGAGAACCATCCTTGGACAAATGGGATGGCTGTGTCGATAATTGTAGTTAGAGTGCTGGCAAATGGTGATGAGAGTTGTTGAAAGAAGACTCGGAGAGCATTGATTGCAGCCAGTAAAAGGTCACCGATATTCAGCGATGGAGAAGGTCTCGATGAGGTTTCCGGCAACGCTTGCCTTTTTGGCTCAGGAGACTTCTCCACGTTCGACGTGTCCATCGCTTGTTCATTCTCGGCATCGACTTGATAGAGGTCAAGTCCAGTATTTCCTTTTGTGACGGAATCAGTCGAATGATGTTTTCGCCAATTATGCTGCGATTCCTGGACAGTGGGAGCTGGTTCCGTAGGATTAGTTGGTGTTGCTGCGACCTTGTCTGTATTGGCAGCCCTGTTAGGGAGGGGGGAAACATCGCCGTGTCTTTAAGTGGAACTTCATTGTTCGTGGCTGGTTGTTTTGGGTTTAACTTGCGCTGGGCAACAACCAATTGCCTATTGCTGCCTTCTTTAGATGTTGACTGTGGCATCTGGTTTTGTAGTTTTCTAGATATTATTTCCCGAGGTGCCTCAGGAGCAGTAGACGATGACGCTTTTTTGACAGCGGCCTTCGCCGTGCGGTAGTCTGCATGATTGGAGCGACGATATTCAGCAACGGCCTTTTCTTCGTGCCATTTAGGACATTGGCGTGAGGTAGAGGGATGTTCAAGTCCACAATTGACGCAATGTGGTGTCTCGTCGCAATCTGTACCCTCGTGCTTGGTGCCGCATCGTATGCACAAAGGAGATATGCACGCCGCTGCGACGTGCCCTAGTCGTCCACATAGCTTGCATTGTGTTGGCTTCTCTAAGTACTGGTTTACCTTGTGGCGTACAAAGCCAATGTGAACAGCGTCTGGGGCATGTGAAGTTGAAAATGTAAGTGCTACAGACTCTGATGTTCCCAGCCTGCGTACCCTTATGACGGAGGGTTCTGATTTTGCACATTCGAGAATTTCCTTCTCGGTGATGTCAACCGATACACCATGAATCACACCAACTGCCATACTGCTCGTGCGTGGTTCATATGCTCTTACTTGAATGCCACACAATGTGGTGATGCGCAGAAGTGTTGTGGTTGTGTCAAAGTTGCGTGTGTCCACGGCGAGGATATTTAGTCTTGCGTTAGGACGAATGCTTATGATTCCTTCTGGGCAGTTGGCTTTTAGAGCACTGGTTAGCTTGACAGGATTAAGGGTTTTTATTTTGATCTGTGGATCTTGCGGTGTAAATATGACAACGTTTCCTAGTGCTGTGCCGTTAGGAATGGTCGTGTTCGTACTAGATCCAGAGCTTTTCCGGACTCGTTTCTTTCTTTTAGGGAGAAGAAATTCTCCTTCATCATCAGTTGAAGCTTCGCAACTTGATATTTCAGTTTCTGTCTCATAATTTGTATTCATTTCGATAGCTTGTTGTGGGTCATCTTGCCTTTGGGATGTAGTGGCCGGTGGAAGCGGTGAAGTCATTATCAGTCCTTGCGTCTCGTGAGAAAGGTGCTCACTCATGGATGTTGAGGGCGGTAGGTCAGGCTTTGAGCCTGGGTTGCTCTTGAAATGGGAAATTCGGCGTTGTGGCAATCTAGACGATGCAGATGATCGGGTCCATGGGGCCGATGATGTTGCGAAGCCAAATATTCAGAACTGGACTCTTCTGACAGTTCCGTGGTCTGTAGAGGAGGCTTCTAAGATGTCCTTTTCGTTGGTAAATGTTTTCAGAAACCCGAAAACGCAAAATTATTTGCAAAATTGCCGAGCACTAACAAAAAAGCGTTCGTAGAGCACGGCAGCTTCTTCTTCTTTCTCTGCTTCTGCCGTAGAGAAGAACACAATAGAATATAGGGATGGCAACTACCCTGCCTGCTGTGGTAAGGATGAAGTGAAGTAAACGGAATAAGAGGAAACAAAACTTGGGGGGACTCTTGCGCTTCGCCTTTAAAGGGCCCCTGAAAAAAAAATAATGTTTTTTTTTAACAGTCTGGTTGGGACACGCGTGTCAAAAAATTATATTTTACGCGAAAATAATATTTTTTTTAGAGCAATATTGACGGCGCTAGACGCGATTTAGTCGGCAGTCACCTCCGTTCTACTCGTTTTCTCTCTGGTTGATCGGCTTCGCCTTTACGATCGAGATGGTCATTCCGAAATGACCCGTGACGTCATGGACTTCGCGTGTAGAATTTCAATAGACCTCTTGCCATCAAAATTACTCTAAATGTGTTTTTTTTCTTTTTAGGGTTTTTTAAGAGTGGAACGCGATAGCGTTATCGGACCCCGTTCGCATCGCCGTCTCATTCGCCGTGCAAGCGTGCCTTGCGTGGCCTAGACGGTAGCATGTCAGTCTCGCAACCGAGGGTCGCGGGTTCGAATCCAGCCTAAAATTCTTTAAATGTTTTCTCTAAGGCAAAAGAAATTGCTTTATAAAGTGAAATCATTCGAGACACGCGGCGATCTTTAATTCGCGTTACATGTCACGTTTTCGTCACTTTCCTTCCGCGTTTGACGGCACGTTTTCCATGAGCGTTGTGGGTTGTTTTGAAACTCCCTGCGGGAGGTCATGTGGCCGTGACTTCGCAACTCCGTCGAACGATGGCGAGTCATAGAGAAAGATAGTACTACGTAAAGAGCGGACACTTCCATAGGCCCCAGCGGCCCAATTCAGTGTCAGCGAGCGCACCCAGCGGCCAGTATAGTCCCTAGTTAAGTGTTGAATGGATGGATACACGCTGTAACCGCTGGCAAGATGAATGAATGGATTTAAGGCGAGTTCTGGCGGTATTTTTGTATCGGGTAGTAGCATGCGCCCTCTAGTTTAACGAGTCAGTGTTATTGTAACTAGCATGGTTTTTTGTTAAAAATAGAATTGTTTTATCAGCATACCTTAATTGTACTGCAGAAGAAAAGTCATCCAGCGCTACATATAATTCAAACTGACCGCAGACCGAAAAGGATATTTTTACATTTGTGCTAACTCTCTTGAAGGGACGACATGGGACGACGCCAGGGTTTGACACACAAAAGTATTTATTTTTGTAACTATGACAAGCAAAACACACTTCAATTCTGACGACAAGGAGTGATGTATGTTATTCATATATTACAAAAATAAGAATACACATGCAAAATGTATGAATAACGCGTCAACAGTTGTACTAGCTGTACACTGGAAAAAAAGTACTGTATTACAGCGATACTTACAGCGACAAATGCAATATGATGGAGGGCATTTAAAAAAAATTACCGTCCAAGTTCGATGAAAGGCGCTTGCACATATGACCATGTGCTGAAAGACGCTTGCACACATATGACTGGCCCAGTGGCTTCTAAATTCAGTGACCGAATGCAAATGTCCGTCAATAAAGAAACTACCGTCAGAATACTTCTTACGGATACCGTATACCGTGGCCGCAATGGAAGAATGACTAGAAACCCGCACGAGACAACAAGCCGCGGAACCAACTCAACCCGGACAACGAGGCAAGAGACACAGACCAAGCAGCCGAAGTATCCGCCCTCCGTCGAGTCCACGACTCCGAAGCCAACCGTCGCGCCGCAGCCATAGCCACAGCCGTCGAAGTCGTTTTTGAAAGTTTTCAAAGTTCGTAATAATTTTAAAAGTTTACTCTATACAACGAAGTTATTTATTAATAATATATATCTGACAAATGTTCAGAATAAGTGGCACTGTTGCGCCTACTAACGGCCAGTAGAGTCCCTAACTCCTGGGCCGCGAAACGGCTTGAGTGGCCACTCTTTACGTAGTACTATATTTCTCTATGGGCGAGTTTCCCATCACAACGCCACCAGACGCCGACGCCGACGCCGACGCCGGCTTTTGTGCGACACGAGCTCCTTAAAGTTATCGCGCTAATAAAAAAGAAAAAGTTGGTTATGGCGGCGTTTGTACACAGCTGCTGTAAAGTGTTTACACAGACCTTTCTAATAATCGTCTTCCGTGTGCTGCCTCCTTTGTCTACTGGGCTGGAAAACGCGTTCTGAGAGTGCGCAGTGGCGTCTCATAGTTTCCCCGCAGTGAAAGACGCCTCGCATGCGTCCACAGCCCCAGTGACTCAGCGTCTTTCGTCTGGAAAGCTCTACAGTCACTGACGCAGCTGAAGAAGCGCGAGGTGTGGCTCGATGTGCTCACGCTTCCTACTTCGTGATTGGTTCTTCGTCATTCCTATCGGCTAACGCTGCAGCCTCATTGGCTGAGGATCGATAATGAAATGCGCGCGACTCGCCACACCCTGCGCTTCTTAAGATGCCAGCCAGTGACTATGTAGAGCGCAAGTTCGTCTGCCTCTTCCACAGGGGTTCCGATGACGTCGGAACGCCAAACGCTTATTGACTAAATAAAAAAAAAACATATTGGGTAGATTTCGAGTTATCTAGCATTGAGGTCTACCAACCACCCTTCCAATCAAAGCCAATCAGAACGCGGCGTCGTTCTGACGTCATCGGAACTCCTGCTCAACAAGCAGACGACTGGCTCTCCTCATGGAGAGCGTCGCCTGCTTCCC
>JAZHYW010018680.1:0-49830 GCA_037355805.1 Ixodes ricinus
GACTTCCACCATACGACATCTTTATCCAATTGTATGATACTACGGACAAATATTCAATAGCACCGAGAAAAAATGCTTATTCGTGTGTGCCATATGTAAGTAATCACTCGAATACACTCGAATACACGTAAACGTTTTTGTGCAACTGTTTTTTTATTTGTTTTTTTCACGCGGCATTTGAGTTTGTACTGGAGCGAGCTTGATGAGGGACGAGGAGGTAAATATGATTAGGCCTAAAAAGGAAGCCTGTGGTGTGGCACTTAACCACGACGCTTCACGTGCTTGGACATTCTCAGTGTCATATCGCAGACTTCATATTTACGTCGGAACAGAATTTATTCCGCGTCATTGGCCGAGTTTTCTTTTTTTTCTACAGAGATTACGCACGAACTGGCTATCCGGGTGCTCTGCGGGAAAGTAGGTGCACGGGGACTTTTAAGAGTGTACAAGAGGGTGTGACAAGTCCCGTACATCTTCTCAGTGCTCCGCGTCCAATGAGATTTCTACATTAGCTGATAAGATCGGCGAAGACAAAATCACTAGATAAGAAGCGTTAACATAGTAACCCAAGCCATGCGTTTCCGAAACTGTCAGTAACTACAGAACCTCTCAGTGATCGTACGAACACCGGAAGAAGCTCCACCCACAAAACACGATTTCCCGCTAAATGTTCAATGCTTCTCGGCCATTGGCCAACAGGTGGAGATTTGTGCTTTCTCGCGCAAATCTCGATAAAAGAACTTTGACAGATATGCTCCTTCCTTTTGGTAACGTCAGAAGAACAGTGCGTTCTTACTGGAGGACGTAGTGACGTCATTTGTCCCTGGAAACTCGGAGGTGGAGCCTATTCTGGAGTTCTCATGTTCCACAAGGTCTCTTCGTACTATCATCTTCGTTTCTTGGCTAAGAACTGTGCTCCGAGTATGCGCGATAGCTCTCCTCCGCGAAATTCTCTTCACCACGCGTGTGTCTACACTATAAAAAGCCTAGCTGTGAGTTCACTTTCCCGCAGAACATGAAGGCAGTCAATCACTGCGGGCAATAGAAAGATTCCAGCGAATGACCAAACTCAAAATACGATTAGACACAAAAAACAATATAGTGCGAAATGCTTTGAGACAATGAGCATCATGTTTCATTTTGTCGTTGTCCCTGCGGACAGTGCATATTTTTGTTCAATCGAATCGTATTCTGAGCTTCGTCATTCGCTGGCATTCATTCATAGTTAATCGTGATTGGCTGTCTCCACGTTCTGCGGCAAATTAAACTCTGAGGATGTTTTTAGACAGTATCAAGTCCAGTAGCTAAGCTCATGTTTTCTGTCTGATAACATTTGAACAAAAATATCAAAACAGTGTTTTTAAAATCTCTTATCGTCATAGCCAGACCGATTGCTAAACCTAAGACAACGGGACTGAAGAAAACGTTGTGACCGAACTAAAAACCAGTTAGCGCAGCACGGTTTAATTGTGTTTGACAATGTTGCCGAGGCTTACACTGCTACTGTCGAAGCTCGACGTAATATATGTAAGCCTCGCACCGTTATCAAACGTAGTTTAGATCTAGCATAACTTAGTTTTGATATGATTTTTTTAACCACTGAAAAGAGGGAGATTGGAAACACTGATGTGAAACGTAATGTGTGAATCAGACTTTACATCAAGGCCATTAGACAGAGCATGACGCCTTAGATGCTTACTTCTGTACAAGCAGCGCTACATCTCGAACCTGATCTTTTCTAAATTGATATTTATCGTCTCACCTATCCTATCGCCACCACTAATTAAGGCATAACCTGCGAGCAAATAAAAAAATATATATATATATATATATATATATATTGCGTTTTTCTATTCAAGTTTTCTTTTCAAGTAAAAAAAAGTAATGAGTGTGAAGATTTTTTTGTATGTATTTCATATCCACTAATAAATAACTTCTATTTTGCTTTCTTTTTTATAACAAAGCTTATCACGGAGGATTTTATTTTTTGAACCTGCGCTCCATATTTAATTTTCTTCCAATATTCGGAAGAAAAAAACTAAACCTTTTCGGATCCTCTTAGACCCACGAGTCAATTGTTCTGCTCATTAACAAAAAATAGCCCTCGCGGTTGTCTCTTCCAGGCGCTTTGCTGGATAGCAGACGCCTCAAATTATTTCAAGTGCAGGTCGAATATCGAGACTAAATATTCCGAGCGTCGATTATCGCGAAAGCCTCTTACCTACATCACACCCGTCAACCACAACGAAAGAACGCTATACCGATCAATCAATCAGGCCGCCCTCACCTCTCGCCGCCACGTCCTTGTGACTTGCCGCCGCCGCGCCAGCAGCCAGAGCCGCCAGGGCCCAGACCAGCCTCGAGATCGCCATGAAGGTTCCTGCACGGACAGCAGCCGCAGAACCAAAACGTCTTTCCGCACGAACTGCGCAACCCTTTTATAGGTCGATTGGCTTTCACGCAATGACCCGTTACCCGGAGTGGGAACGGATGCATCGCGGCGAGAATTTTTTTGGCGGAGCTCTCCACCGGCGTGGATGTACGGAGAGGATCTGGTCGGGAGGAAGCTTGGAACGAGGACAGCCGCTTCTGAATCGCAGATTTATTGTTTTTCGCTTATTTTTTTGTTTTTGCGCGTGGCTAGATTATTGCGCATTGTCCTCGCCGAATTCAATGGCCGCCGAAGGTGTTTTGTACGCAATTCGCCCCGCTCCTCTGGACGTGACTCTCTCTCTCTCTCCCTGTCTCTAGGTTTGCGCGCGTCTGCAATAGGTTATGTATAGGGCTCACGTAATCTCCGTTCATTCGTTTTCGGTTATTAAGGCACCCAATTATATGTTTTGTTTCGTTTCTACTCTCCGGCAATCTGGAGCAAAGGTAACCCCAAATCGACTCGACGGCTGGGGTGAGGAGAGGGAGAGGGCGCAACATTGAACGCTTTAGGTGGGTCGCGGGGTAGCAGAGTTTGGGAAGCACCGGGTTAGGGCATTAGTCGATAAAAACGCCGATGAAACGAATCATAAAAGGAAGAAGCGTAAACGTAATGAACCACGCCCTTCGTTTCTTCAGATATCGGTGACTACAGTAAGAAATACGATCCGCGCTGAGATGTGTCCCCGTTTTCGTGACGTCTCAAAGATAGTGCATCAGAGCGCTATACTTTGTCCACTCGTACCACGTTTTTTAGCGCCCTTTTTTTCTATTTTCTGACTGTAGTTCCAAGGCGGATCGCATTTCTGGGTCAGAACGTACTTTCAGCGTTTGATCGTTCGCGGCACTCCTAATCTGTAGATCCGCGCGATCGGCTTTATAACGTTCATTAGGGAAAAGCGAAGATGCACCATCCCTTTGTTTGGCCTCGTGCAGCATCCAAGCCCCCATCGTCACTGATAAGTTAAGAAGCGCAGGGCGTGGCTTACTATCTTCACGCTTCCTGATTGGTTCTTCGACATTCTTATCGTCGGATGCCGCATTCTCATTGGCTGCGGAGGAACAACAAACATGCTCATGATGCGCCACACCCTGAACGCGCGATGGCGATGAGACCAAACTCGCGCCATCAGTAGTTCAGGTGTGGAGGAGGGAGGGGAGGGGGGGGGGCTGGGAACAAACGCACGTGGGCGCATTTGAGGTTAAACAAACGCACGTGGTGCGCAGAAAATGGACCAACTTGCACACCATATTTAGTAGTCCGGATCCTCTAACCTATTATTTTCATATGCCGCATGTTGCTAGAATCATTTTTCCCTCGGATCCCTCGAATCCCTCTGGAACATCACGACATCAATTAATCCCGACCTGAGTAAATTAACTGGCAAACGTTATTGAGAATCAACCGATAAACTTTTAAAATAAATAGCAGCGGGCAATTTCTTAACGTCTTCACTCAGATTGTAACCTAAAACTGAAAATAAATAGTTCTTTTTTCTTTAAGTCGGAATTTTACCTGAAATTTGAGGTTCGTCTTGAAGCTGTGCCTTCTTCGAAGGTACGCAATAAGTAACTGTCGTGGCGGTGGTGGGTCTCCCATTTAATACGCGGGAAACCAGCGAACGGGTCATCGACCCGTTCGCGATAGAGAATTCGTTTACATATCGTAACAATGTGTCCCAGTTAAATGAGCAAAGAAACAACAGTTCAAACTGCGAAGAGCTCCGTGGAATGAAGCGCCGATGGGGTCGATTTGCAACAGCTTCCAACGTGAGGTTTCGACAGAAACCAAGTCTGTTTGCTCGGACGTGTGTACGGAGGATCTCTTTTTATGCGCAAGTTTTAGGCTTTACGATTTTAGATACTTAACGTTCGTTTCCGGGTATATATGCGCGTTTGTTTTTAGACAGCCTAAGTCGATAAGAAACGGTACACCTTTCCAGCGCTTATCGGCCGGGCAAACAATGTCGAGTCACGAGGCTGTAGACCCATATGCGGGGCGGGGCGTCTGATACTGCGCATGCGCAGAACAGCTAATGCGCATGCTCGGAACACCCTTCCGTGTCGAGTAGATAAAGAAGGCAGCGCGCAGAAGGTGATTATTAAAACGGTCTACCAAAGGAAGACAAGGAGAGGTTGGAGAAGGTCGCCCCACTTCCAGCGATGTTCTGCCATTCTTGAAGCGCGAGGGCCACTCAAAACACTTGGCACAATTTGATGCTTTTGGACATATGCCTACTGAATCATTTCAAAGTTATATGTTTTAGATTTGCCGAGCTTGACGTAGAATTGATGTTCGCTGTCGCTCCGGTTTGCGATCTACGGTGAAATCTCCATAGTCCTCGTGCACGTAGTCAGAAAAACTCCCTTAGCGCAGCTTCCAATTTCCACAGAACGACGCCCTTCGGCATAATGAGACAAAAAGGTCCCTGCCTTCGACAGCATCGTGCGCATCAGCGTGCTGCCCTCTCTTTTTACGCTCAAAAAAAACAGCCTTGGAACTGTTTGATTGCACCTCGGGGGCATCGGTGGCCGAGTCGGCCAGCGCACACCAGCGCGGAGCACGTGGAGCGAAAACTCGCGCTGCAGAATACCGGAGATCCTGGGTTCAATCTCCACCCCTGCCCGTTTCGATCCGGATGAGCATCATACCGGCGTGCGGTCGTGTTTCAATACTGCGTGATGCACGTTAAAGACCCCAGGTATACTGGTTGTACTGCACTGGCTAAATTACTCATCTACAGCTGGGAGACTCGTCACCCGTTGAGGCAGACCAAGTTCTAGGCTGTATAAACATACACACAACCCAATTTTTTTCTACAGCTGAGAGACAAGTTACCCGTTGAGGCAGACTAAGTTCAGTCTGTATAAACGGACACACACCCCAATTTTAGAGCGCAGCTCTTAGGCGCCCGTTTCCGGCTTGAGCGGCATCGCCGTCGGCGTCAACGTAACCGCGAGCCCCCCCCCCCCGACCTCGGGGGACCTCGTTCCTTCGGAGGACCTCGGGAGGACCTCGGGTTCCTTCGGGATGACCTCGGGAGGACCTCGAGTTCCTATGGGAGGACCTCGGGAGGACCTCGGGTACCTTCGGTGACCTAGGGGAGGAGGGGTCACGTGACCCCCCCGAGGTCGGACCCCCTCGAGGTCACATGACCCCCCTTCAGTACCCTTCCCTCCTCCTCCTCAAGAGCTGCGCTCTAATTCGGCGTTACAGGGAGTTGTAAACGGCTTTCACTTTTTTATCACACCTTGCATACCCTCCAAGACAGTAAGAATTTTTGAATTAGCTGCTAGGGGCGCCGAAGCAGGAGTCAGAAAGCAAGTAGCATCAACATAATAAGCCACGCCCTTCTTCAGTTGTCACCGCGAGAATGAAAGCAGACAGCAACGAAAGAAACGTATCGTCCGTGCACATTCAAATTTTTTTTCTTAGAACAAATCCTAAATTATTTTCGCTCTCGAAGCTTTGTGCCGTCCCTATGCGCTATAATAATGGGGAAAAAATCCGGTATGTGTAAATCACGCCTTCTCTTGTCCACAGCCGAATGTTCGCCAGCACACCGACGTGAACACCCGCTCTGGTTTGACCTACATTCCGTGTTTCGATAGACCTAATAAGCAGCGTCATGGTTGTGTTAAAAAAATTTATACAAATTTAAAAAAGGGGATGATAAAATGTTAGGCTAGGTAGCGCAAGCTGGCGTCCGTTACAAAAGGTATAGCCATTACCATCCATCCATCCATCCGTTGTCTTTGTGGGCTCGTTATCTTCGGCTCAACCAATCACACGTAAAAAAAGGCGTAAGATTACGGCGCATGCACTGTGCGTGATTCGTTTTGGTCGGTTTTAGCGTCTTGGGACGAACAGATCCATCGTGCCGTTACATCCATCGAGCAATTACGTCGAATTACGCGCCATTACATCCATGGTGTCATCACATTCATTGAGCAGCCTCGCCCAAAAGCGTGTCATATTACACCATCGTGTCATCACATCCATCGAAAAGCTTCGTTCAAAAACGTGCCATTACATTCATCGATCACGCAGGCTTATTTCTTTGCTTGACTTTGCTGTACAATTTCGTATCGAAGTTGTTTCATCGAATGCCGCTTCTATCGATTGTCATGTATCCAGGGGCGGATTTAGAGGGGGGTCCGGATGTCCTGACCCCCTCTTAATTTCTGCATGTGTAAAATTTAGGGCGTTAAACGAGGGAGAGGGGAGGGGTTCCTAAACAGATGGTACGCTGACCAACACCTGACCCCCCCTCAGGAAATTCCTGCATCCGCCCCTGCATGCATCGAAATGCCGTTTCATTAAACGCAAATAATTTCTTCACATATTTTTTTATTTAGGATTTTTCAATTTTTAGGGTGGTTCTAACCAACCTCTAGCGTGGTTTTAAAGCAAGAACACGATTCGCGGACAGTTTATCGGGGGCTGCGTTCTGGGTCGACACAAACGGAAGCTGTAGACAAAGATTTGCTTCCCGTCAAGCTCGAGTGTTTCTTATTCGAGATGAAGCTCCAATTCGTGGTTTATAAGTTTTCACCGATTTTGACGAAACCGCCTCGGGGGTCATTTTTCGGGGGTTATCGGCATTTACAAAAAATACGGAATCCTGGTTATAGCAAACGGACAAAGGCGATGAGCCCCGGGACGGGGCGCGGCTTGATTGCCCCTATCCCATCGTAGCGTCGGCTGCAATAGGGCTTACAGCGAAACACAGAACAAAAAACCTTGCGCTCACCCCGTCAATATATAAACTCAGTCTCCACCTCAGTCCCCTCATCCCTTTCCTTTAACCCCCAACCCCCTAAAGAAATAACAAACAAAATTCTTGATTTGTGTCGAGTAGCCTCACCCAAATATAGAAAACACTATCGCTCACGACCCGTGATTTGGTGCGCAATCAACCGTAGTCTTAAAAAACCCTTATCAGCGTGTGAAATTAATTAGTTCAAATATCGCTATTGTGCGCTATCGACACTAGCATTCGGTAAACTCAGATGGCTGCTACTTTTTCAAATGTCTCGCTTCCAGCGCACAACTGCTCCCCTCCCTTCCAATTTAAATCAACCGCGCGTGAGCGCTTAGAGCCGCACGGGCCATTAAATATACCCGCAGCGTAGCACGTGACCATGTAATATCGGACACGACAATACGGTGAACGTACGGTCACGCGCCGCCTTTCCATTGCTGGACCGCTTTAGATGTTTGTTAGCATTCTCAACGGTCCGCTTGAAAGTGGGACACTGCATATCATATCGTATACACCGAGCCCGTGAGAGGAAATGAAACCCTGTTTCACGACCCGCATAAAGAAACGACGCATTGCAGAAAGCTGAAACTCTCTAACAATATGACGCTAGCGGTGATAAGGGGATCCGCAAGTTCGATAACATGACGTTACCTGGATCAGAGGACAACAAAGAAAGATAAGTTTATCTCTGAGCCGACTTTCACCTAGGCCCGATAATGATCGAACCAAGTAATACTATTGTGTGTGCCTGTGGCATTTATTTCGGTAAAGAAAAGCTTGTCAGCGAGGAAAAAAAGCAATATTATATTTCTCGCTCAACTTCTTTTTTATTATTATTAGAATAAATGCCACAGGTATCCACGAGGTCATCTCTTGGTTTGACGAATAGCCGAGGCGGACGTCGGCTAATAGAGACATTTAGTTGTTACTAATTTATATTCTGATCGAGGTAACGTCATGTTCGTAAACTTTCGCAGTCTATCAACACCACTAGCGTAACATTCTCACTGAGTTTCAGCTTGCTCCGATGCGTAGTTTATTAATTTCGGGCCAAAAAACCAGGTATCGTTTTCTTTCACCGCTCCGGAATAGTTTTCGTGAATGTTATATATTTAAAAAAAAAACGGCTCCCGAACCGCTCCATTCCGTGGGTACGGGACTCACCTGTGAAGTTCGGACGACGGAAAATCTGTTCGCAGGAGCGTGATGAGGAAACACCGTTCGACTGAGCCGCTCCGTGCCAGGTGAAGACACACGGTCGGACACGCTCCCTATTTGTATGCCGAGCGGAGACGGCAAGATTGCCAGATATCCCTCCGAAGCATTTGAGCTGGAAGCGGCACGGCTCGGAGGATCGACATTGCACGCCGCGTTGACAAACTCCGCGTATTTACAAACGAAGACCTCGGGTGCGCAATCACAACAAGGTAAGGCAGGCCGCGTGACACCAACCGGAAGGGGTGTCCAACGACCAGTGAACCCCCCCCCCTCCCCGGAAAAACCTCAGATCAACACGGCGACGTTTCGCTAAGAAGCTTTCCCACTGAAGAAGCTAAGATTTCTAGTGAAACGGACGGTTTTCTGGAAAATTCGTTTGTCAACTAGGTTAAACCGGAAAGTGCACGCCTTGCATTTCCTTTTTTTCCTGCTTTTTTGTGAGTATATGTGAGAATATGGTCGTTTGATGGTGTTGCTGTTGGTGCCCGGGAAAGTACGCCTCATTTCACACGTGCCACCCTTCTGCGAAATTGAAGAACTATCTTTGAAACAAGTCTTCTTAGCTCTGTTTGACGTTCCTTTCTCATGATTCTGTGATACCGATGTAGAACTTGAGTGCGCGCATTACGGCTCAGTGCGTGTGAACGTTGCGGGTGGCACCTCCACGGGTTTTCACGCAAACGTCTGGAGTTTGTGTTACGCTTAACGACTTTATCCTGTGGATTTCGAATATGTTCGACACATTACTCTATTTCCCTTTCCCGCTTGCCTGTCGTCACCGCTGCGAGTTTATGTGAATGTCGTTGCTGTACGCTTCGCGCAATGTAAACGCAAAATAACTAGCCGCTAAGACTGATAATGTTTTGTAGAGTGTATACGCTTTCTAAAGACCTACCAAGTGACGAGCAGTTCGGTTTCCACAAGTTGGGATAGAAGAATGTAAACCCTGTCAGTCTATTGATTGGGAACGTTAAAATGCAATTACTCTTGAAAAGACGCGCATTGTGCACCTTTACAACGCTCTTCCATAATAAAACTTGTGAAGATGAGGGGTTTTCGTAAATCTTAAATTAGGTAAATGATATGTTCGACGGCGGATCAGACATCCAACCTACCTCCGTAAACATATCTAAAGAAAATAAAAAAAGAACCCTCCGGTTGAAGCAATTAAAGCGCTCAGCGTTTTTTTCTATTTTATATATTTTTTATGTTCATAGTTTTTGGTATCTAGGGAAGGTACAGAAAACTCGTCTTTCGCACCATCGGGAGCATACCTGTAGAGCAATGATTTTTATTCGAGTTACTTCTAAATCATACAAAAAAAAACTCAAATTTCGTATTATAAAAAAAAAAAACTTAAGTTTTTCCATTTTGGTGAAGGAGGAAGACCAGCGAAGCTCTACTATAGTGGGAATGAAGTAATGGCCGGCCGCAAGTCGGCAAGCCAGAGTGGAGCAAAGGCTCGGACAACCGGAGTTGCCGCAGTCGCTCATAGATGGCGGTAGCTGTCCAAGTTTTGTGTCGTCATTTGTTTGCTGGCGGACACAATACTGGGGAAACTAGCCCTTAACAACTCCGCTGTAAAAAAAAAAAAGACTATTTTAAGGAACTTTTTTTTTATTGTAGTGAATGCTGGAGTCTAGCTGCGGGAATACACGAATTAACACACTGTAATCTGAAACTCTTTGATTATCATCGAAAGATTACGCACAGTCCTTCACCCGGGGACAAATGGTCTCGACCGCCGAATTCTTTTAGAGTAAGCGAAGGCAGCTAATTAGAATAACGTGCCTTTGCCTAGCGACAGCTAACAAAATCGTTAATCAAGAAACAAGCCGTGTCGTTTTAGCAATTTCTCTTTTAGTGAACGCCATATGAACGTTCAAGCTATACGCTATAACTTAAGACACTCAAAAAAGATTCAATCTATTAGATTTACGTGAATGCCTATACTGTTTGCCCGGTTTTCTCGAGTCAATTTCCACGCAACATTCAGTCGCCACTGATAACTGTAATACCAGTAATACAACTTAAAGGAGGTGGTCTCATTAACAAGGGCGGAGAATAATAATAATAATAGTTTATTTCCATGAAGCATGGTGGAGCAAAGGGTAAAAGCCTCAAAGGAGGCTTGACCAGCCCTCGGCCCCGTACAATGGTATTGCAGCAAAAATGTGAACGAAATTACAATACAGTCATTAATCACCTAAACAGATTGCATGCACAGTCTTTGCAGACGAGGAATCCGAAAAACACAAAAGAGTGTATTTTATGTACCATAAACGAATTTAAAGAATCAGTTCAGTGGGGGCGATGAATCACTGCTACAGATAAAAAGAAAGCAAAGCCTTGAAGAAGATAGTGTCAATGCAAATTTTTTTCTAGAAGGAAATTCAACAGTTTTGGCATGGTATATCGCAACATTTGCGTACCATAGTTAGTAGAACAGTAGACAACCTTCCAATACTCCATGTGTCTAGCTAAGTGACCGTGTTGATTTGGTGTCAATGCCGCTAGGGTTGACAGCGATTTATAATGTTTCCTTTTTTTCTAATTTTAAACTCAGGATAAATCTGTATTCATAAAGGCTATGAATTTTTAATAAGCTAAACTTCTTAAACAAACTGCATGTATGGAAATCATAAGGCAGGTTGCATACTATTCTAATCATTTTTTTTCTGCAGTAAAAATAATTTTTGCAGGTTTGTGAATGTGGTGTTACCCCGGACGAAGTTGCAGTAACTCAGATGAGAATAGAATGAAGAATTGTAAATTAATAGCTTCACATTGACTGGGAGTGTTTTACCGGTACGGAATGTCAGACCTATGACGGTTGATAATTTTGCAAGTAAGTGGTTAATGTGGCTGTCCAACGACAGATGTTCCGAAAATATGACTCCAAGACTTTTAAAGTTACTAACGATTTCAATTGGCGTAGAGTCAAGCACGATGCTTCTCGTTAGAGTAACACAGTTATTCTTGGGTCGAAAAATAATAGCTTTAGTTTTATCAGTATTAATTTTTAAGCAGTCATCTTTTGTCCATGCCCCAAGTTTGGACAAAGTGTCATTGGCGATTGTGGGGAGATCATCACTATTATTTGAAGAAAAGAATAGGCTACTGTCGTCAGCATATATGACAAATTTTGCTGGATTTATGGTTACAATGTCATTAATGTATGTACATGTTAAAAAGGAACGGTCCAAGAATGCTCCCCTGCGGGACGCCTGAGTGAATAGTTTTAACGTCAGAAGAAAATTGGCCAATAGAAACATATTGACAACGATGTCGCAAGTAGGAGCGTAGAAGTTCTAAAAATAACCCGCGGATACCATAGTGCTCAAATTTTTTTAAGTAAGATATTATGGTTGATAAAATCAAAGGCTTTCGTAAAGTCCACGAATACACCTAAAACCGATTCTTTTTTTTTTGTTTCTTTTTAAATATATTTTCTTGTTCTAGTAATGCTAATTCGGTCTATAGACCTTTCCTAAAACCGAATTGGGCGGAAGTCAGCAGGTTATGCTTATCGAAAAATTGAACTAAACGGGTGTGTATTATTTATTCTAGGCCTCTGGAGAATAACGGGAGGATAGAAAGGGGTCGATAGCTGCTGAGAATATTTTTATCTCCCTTCTATGTAACACTGCCACTTTCGCCATCTGACATCTTTTCAAAAAATAACTCCGTTGTTAAGGACAGATTAGAAATGTGACACAGACAGGGTGCTACCAAGCCAAGTCTGTATTTAATAGGTCGAATTTGCAAATTATCACAGTCACAACTACTGCTTTTCTTCAGTTGCATGAAGACGGAGCAAACCTCAGAAGTCGTGACGGGTTCAAGAAAAATAGAATGGTTATTTCTATATTCTAAGTAACTGCAAGACGCATCTGTGGTACTACTGTCACTGACTAAGCTTGCAAAGAAGTCACTGAAAGTGTCAGCTAAAGAACTACCATCCAAGTACACCCCTTCATGGACAATGCTCTCTACAGGCTGTCGATTTGGAACGCGATTTAAAACAAAGTTTAATTCTATCCAGATAACAGTCGGACGTGTCGATTGCGCCTGAAAAGAGTTTGTATGATAAACAGCCTTAGCATTTCGTAGTACTTTTGTTAACTGATTTCGATATACCTTAAAGCTTAAAAGCTGAGACGGTTCTCTTCTTTCAAGAAATATCTGGCATAGCATTTTTTTCTCAATTTTCTTCAATAATTCAGGCGTTATCCATAGCTTGCAGATCTTTTTAGACACTTTCAAGGATTTATAAGGAAAATGACGATTGTAGATAGTTGTAACTTCACTCAAAAATGTATTATACGCAAGATTAACTTCCTCGCAGTTGTATATTGGGTTTCAATTTATTTCAGAGATATCTGCTTTAAAAGAATTTAATCTGTCGTTTGTTATATCTTGAAATACAAATGTTCCTTTGTTTCTAACTTTTTTATATGGTTTGGTATTTAAGCGTAAGAATATTGGAAGGTGGTCACTAATATCGTAACTTAGCGCTCCGGCTGTAATCTTATCAGGCTGTACGTTCGTAATAAAAAGGTCGATCATTGTTTCACTACGCACTGCGACTCAAGTGGGAGATTTAATAGCGCTGATACATCCGTTTGTTTCGATTAAAATATTAAATTCACGCTTACAAGCGCTATCTTTAAACATATCGATATTGAAGTCTCTCCCCAAAATTAAATCGTAATGGCTACCATTCACGACCTGTAAAAACCGCTCGCAAAACTGAACGAAGAAAACACTGCGGCCATCTTGCACCCTTATAACAATACGTTATCGGAACTGCGATAAAGTCGACAACACAAACATAGATAGTCATTTTGTTCTGCAAACGGATTCGACGCCACACGCTATAAAAGATATAAGTTTCAACATTTGTAGCTTATCAAACAAAACTCTTCTAGGACAAAGCTGACAGGTCCCTGACCTACGTTCTTAGATTTCCTCTCACACGCTACAAAAGCAAAACCAATCACATTTTAAACTTTTTTTACGTGCCAAACAAACGAAGGTTGTCTGGCACACTCCGAGCTGGAGGACTTAAGGCTCTGTTTCAACTGAAATCTTCGTTAGACGGCGCCTTCTCTGCAATGAGCATCCATCAGATTGAGGGCATCTCGACCGGGATTCGAATCCGTCAACTGGGGATCCGTAGGCAGGCGCTTTGCCTCAGAGACACCGAGGCGGCTAACATAACAAAAACACACATCGCGTGTAATCGATCCAAGTGAATAAATAAATCAGCAGCTGATCACTCGCTCGCCTGTGAGCTATATAGAGCTGGTTTCTTTTTCTTTCTTTCTTTTTGTGCGTGTGTATGTTAGCCGCAGATTTTTGCCATTTCTAGGTTTTCTCATTGCCATTTGCTTCCTTTATTTTTCCCCGTATTTATCCTCATCAAACTCCAGTAGTAGCATAGTTGACGTCCTTAAAGCCTTATCACAATAGGCAGGAGAAACATCACATCACGCATGTACGCCACGACATCAGAAACAAAAAAAAATGAAAGCCGTTTACAACTCCCTGTAACGCCGAATTAGAGCGCAGCTCTTGAGGAGGAGGAGGGGAAGGTACGGAGAGGAGGCTATGCCCCTCCTCCTCTCCTGCTCGCCTTCCATTTAGGGAAAATTTTTCCGCTAGGTTTAGCGGGGAAAATTTTTCGCTAGATTTAGCGGGTAAATTTTTCCGCTAGACTTAGCGGGCAAATTTTTCCGCTAGATTTAGCGGGGAAATTTTCCACTAAATATAGCGGGGAAAATTTTCCGCTAAATTTAGCGGGAAATTTACCCATAATGCACCGCGCGGTTACGCCGACGGCGACGGCGACGCCGCTCAAGCCGGAAACGGGCGCCTAAGAGCTGCGCTCTAAAACACATCCCGTACAGAAATTATATATATGGCCATGTCAAGTATTGGGCAAGTCAAATACATAGCCATATTGTACTATATGCAGTCATACATAAATGGAAAATTTTCGATTTACCGGGGGGGGGGGGAGGGGGCGATGAAGCACCGCCCCCCCCTCTCTCCCCGGAGAGACGCCTTACCAAGGTACAAATGCGATTTCGTCTAGCGAATAATTATTCGAAATAAATCATTTTGCAGTACAACGTGGTAATGAGAATCAAGGTCTAGATACAGGACCAGCCGAATAAATATACGAGTATGCTTAATTTAGCCTTGTCATCTTGTTAGTTTTGATCGCGAACATTACTCTATGTATATATCTCCGTCCTAGTACAAAAGTAGCAATTACTATCGTTTTGTTTGTGATATTGCTGGTACAGTATTAACATGCAAGCTCCCACCTCACTCCTTCGTGTATCGAATGTCGAAGTTGACGGGAAAAAAGACAGTGAGGGTGTTGAAGACAGGAAAAGACAGGAAGACGGATTGTTTAAACAAAACAAAAAGAATGCGAGGCTTGTTTGATGCCGGCTCGGCTCTCCGGGGCCCCAAACGAAAAACGAAAACACATCCCTGCTTGCCCTTTTCATCACCCCTCGTAATGTTGAGGCAACACCCAAGTAGAGAGCCACCATGGAGCCAGGCTGGCGCTCGGTAGGTGACGCTGCGGCCAGGCGACTCTTGAGTCTGCGGTCGTCGGTCGCTGAAGCTTCTGCTTTTTCGGTCGTGTCTGGTGGCGCCTTCGAATTTTGCCGCCTGTTGCCGCCATAGTACAACAACACATCGCCGACAACACTTAGATGTTCTTTTGCTTTCGTGCTTGGCCATTTTTTTTACAAACTTTTTTTGTTCTTTTACAGTCTGGCGTGGGCATTTTTTAAGACTCCTTTGAGCGTCAAAAGAAGGCACTTCGCTGCTGTCAATAGTGCGAGTGAGTGGACCACTTTTCTTTTTTCATCAGATCCTTCATCTTGCTTATGCTTTCTTTTTGCTTCCGACACCTCAATTGTAAGGTACCCGAGCTCCTTTTTCGACTTTTTCTGTTAATTTTGTAGGGCAAGAGCGAATGAAGCGCCTTAACAATTGCCGTCGCAAATATTATGACCTGCATGGAGCCTTTAGTATTCATGTCCTGCCGTCTGCAGGCTTGTTTCTTTTTTATTGCAATTTTTTTTCGCCTGGAATTGAGGTTTTTTAATGTCAGAACAAGTACCATCGCCTCCGGGAGGGGCGAGGGTACTTGCTTTACGAAGAGGTCGGGCGAGGAGGGGGGGGGGGGGCTGTCCCTTTCTCCCCCCCCCGAATTTGTTTTTTTCTTGTTGGGGGGGGGGGGGGGTCGGCTTTTGAGCTGCGCCCGTATTCGGCGCCAGTCATATATGGTCTTATTTGCCCGATTCTTGATATAGCCATATAGGGCATCTATGTACAGGATACGTTTGACGGATATATTTTCCAGTTAACGCTGTGATGAGGCAAACTTTTTAATTGAAGTTATTCGTATATATGCTACACGTCCAACGCTACTACACCGTATTTCTGTTCCAATAGGCCTCACCAAGTGTACAGCCCGCAGGAACAAATTTCGGCTAGAAAAAAAATGTTTTTCATCGAGGGTTTTACTTGGTGCATTGTCTTCAATTTACCCTGGTGCCTAGTTTGACCTAAATATTCTCCTAGAGAGCTCATCTGACAGATGCCTGTTTTATTAGCTCACAAAGCAGCTTGTTTCATAAATAAATTATCAATAACCTACTTTGTAATTCCCAAGGTTTGTTACGTCTCGTCATGATGAGAGATCTAAAAAACTCAATCCGTGTTTGTTTGTTTTTCAACTTTTTTCAACTTTTAAACATGTTAAGTTCGCCAAATATGATCCGTCAAAGACGGTACATTTAAACGGAAACACCTCGACACACCAGCAGATGAGGTGGCACATATATCAGACTCTACGTAGATTTGTTTAAGTTCGGATGAATAAAGCGAGAAGAGGGATCTTGTTGTCCCTTGAGTTTTGATGACACAGAACAAACTAGGTGTGTCCTATGCTTATTTCATTGCAGTTCAAGAAAGAAGGGATGACTTCGGGGTCCACACTGCACATACATTTAATTTCATTTATTTAGACTCAAGGACATCCTTTCGGATGCAGCACATAAGCGACGATTTTCAAAGTGAATGCACAAACACATTAGAAATAACTGGTATAATATCAAGATTCACTTTGACCGGTTACAACATGGTATAGCACATCCGCGTCACTCACAGAAACGGTCCAAATTCCAGATGCCACTACAATTCCACCTTACCTTCAGACAAAAATATACAGTATGCCTCATTTGTTTTCCCTTAATTTTTACAGAGGGAAACAAAACTTACATAAAAGAACTATAGCATAATTTTAAAAAATATATATAGTTTCCTCGTTTAAACATGACGAGTACACGTTATCGAATACACGAAAGCATTGTCACAATTCTAAGTCAAACTGTGAATTTAAAGATACCTCATCACATTTCTTTTTGAATCCCACAGCTCATTCTGTTCTGTTGCCATAGATCACGGTGGAGCGTCCCATTCAGAAATACACAACGCCGGCGGAGATGACGAAAATAGATTAGTACGAGGTGGAAATGGTTTCACTTAGTGTGAATTATCGATTCGTGCTGGAATATGTAGTGTAGGTCTGCAGATGGATTGTTTGAAAGTGGAGTTACTGTAATAAATACGATGGTAAAAATACACGCGCAATATCTTTCTTCGTATCTGGAGAGAATATAATCTCTCATTTTCTTTTAAACATGTGATACTGGTTTTATAAGAGTAATTACCACAGATAAATCGGACGGCTTTATTTGCAGTGCTTCGAGACTTTTGACCCGGAAATTTTGAAGTGGATTCCAGATTATATTTGTGTATTCGAGTTTTGGAAGAATGATAGTTTTATGGGCTAGCAGGCGCGTACCTTGAGGTGCCTGGTACAATGATCGACGTAAAAATAAAAGTTTATTTTATGCGTTTCGTATGGTGTGATGGATGTGCTCATTTCAAATCACGTTGTGCATAATGTGCTTAAAGTTAGACGTGCATAGCACGTCTGACTTTTTAGTTACTCTCATTTGACGGCACTTACTTATATTAATGTTGAGCTGCCATTTTAAGCACCACGTGCTAATTTTGTCGAGGTCGGTCTGTGAAGCGTGACAATCATCGAGGTGAGTAATTTTTCGACATAAGACCCAGTCGTCCGCAAACAACCTGATTTTTGGTGAATGGAAGGTCATTTACATATATCAAAAACAGAAAAGGGCCAATCACGCTACCCTGTGGGACACCTGATGTGACAGGAATTTGAGATGAAAGGGTATTATTTATCTTTACTGATTAATTTCTGCCCAGTACAAATACTGCTATCCACTCCACAATAAAAAGGCCTATTTGAAGGTTCGATAAATTTAGGGGTAGACGACTCTGTGCTACTTTATTGAAAGCTTTTGCGAAGTTGTTGAAAATGACGTAAGTTTGGATGCCAGCATGAACGTTAAAGTGCCAGTCAGTGAAGAATTTAAAAAGCTGTGAATTACATCATTGATTTTATCTAAAGCCATGCCGATATGAAAAAAAGAAAACGTTATTTTCAAAGTGATTCATGATAGCTGAAAAAAATTATATGTTCCATTACCTTGCATGGCACGCTTCTAATGGATATAAGACGATAGTTAGAGGGTCGTATTTTATAGGGAATTCAAAAATTGGTTGAACGATAGCGGAGCCTCCAATCAGCTGGAACGATGCCAATGTCTAAACTTTGCTGGAAAAGAAGATCAAAAATGGGCGAAGGCGGAATAGTTTACCATTTTTATTATTTTTGACAATATACCATCGTCACCTGCAGCACAGTATGACGAAATATTATCAATTAATTTGGCAATGCCATTGCTTGAAAATTAAATGGGAGACATAGGTCAAAAGTGGCACTGAGGGAGCGAAGAGAATGGGGAGAGTCTCTTGCGTAAATACCGGCTAAAATAAATCATTTAACATAAACCCCGCATCCCTGTCAAATAGGCACCCACCCGCCAGGTTTGTAAACAGGGAAGAACATCATGCTTCACTGGGATTCACAATTGTCAAGAACTTACGGGGATTTTTACTAAAATGTGTGGTAATTTCTTACGAAAACTTTTTTACTTCTCTTTTAATGTTCCTCGAACAAAGACCATGCTCAGAACCATCTCTGTCCTCATTAGATTTTTTCGCTTTTTGAAAGAGCATTTTCTTTTTGTCTAACATGTGTTTAAGTGCATTTGTGAACCATGGTGATAGAGTCCGATCCGACAGTAATTTTAGGAATATGGTGTGACACTAATTTGCAAAGAACGTGCTTAATTAGCATCCATTTTTTTCTACTAAGCGGCCCTGATAGTGGAGTATAAATTCGTAAAAAAGATCATGAGCCATTCCACTCTTTGAAGGTGGATGACCAGTGAAGCTGTTTAGCACACGACACAGACGTGACACAGAATTATGAACAAAGGTACGCACACATTTATTGTCTTGTCGGTGGTCATCGTGACGAAAGGTACGCACGCACATGTCGAGGACTCTCGCCGCCCCGAGGAGCCGGAGGAAATTAGACACGCGCGACGGGACCGCCACCCGGCGGAAGAAAAGAAAACTAGGCACGCAAGCGCTTGGAACAGTGACAAAGAGACGGCGGTGCAAGCCCCTTTGAGTTTTTGTTGACGCACACTAGAAATTCACGGAACCCTAGCCATAAACAGCTTCGCTGTAAAAGGCCCAGCGAAAGATTCATGGCTCCGGTATTTGTCCGGGCGTAGTTGTATATTTGTTTGCGATTAATTGCTCGGCTTTCGAGGGAAAACGATGTTTGAAGATGAGCAATTGCGTGATCGCTAATAAAGTCAAGATTATTCTTGGCGCTTATATGGTGCCGATTATTAACAAAAACTAGATCTATACTTCGTTTCACCTTATGTTGTACCGCAACGAAGGCTAGAAGCGCGAGCTCATAGCGTGGGCAGCTGCTCTTAAGTCATGAGAGCTTGTACCACCGAGATGTGCCCCAGAGCAAGGAGCTCGCGCTTGTAGCCTTTCCTGCGGTACATCATAAGGTGAAACAGGGTATAGTACCGCGTCACCGTGGGCATGGGAATTCACAAGTTGGTCCAACCCGAGACCCTCTGCCAAGGCAAGGAAATCATTGCAATGACCAGGAGTTATACACTTTAAAGATGGTTCAAGAGTCACCCAATCGACGCCGGGAAAATTAAAATAACCCGCTAATATGAGATCATCATTTGGGCAAGTCTCTGTTAAATGCCCCAAACAACTACGCAAGGCATCATAAAAATTACTTGGGTTAGGATATGGCGGCCGGTAACATGCACCAATGAATAACCTACGAAAACCCAGCTGTAGACGCACCCACAGGGTTTCTAGCAAGGTGTCATGAGATAACGCCGTACACTTCAGGTTGCTTTTAAACGCAAGTAGACCGCAACCTCTAGCATTAGGGCCGTCTTCTCGATATATATTGTATCCTTTTATCGGCGTTGATTCTTCATCGTTTACGCATCTTGATAACTACGTTTCAGTTCCGATGATGATCTCCGGTTCGCAAGAAGCAGTAATGCATTCAAATTTATCTTCTTTGGACAGTAGACTACGAAAGTTCATTAAAAGAAGGACAGTGACGGTTCAACGGAAGGTTTGAGCATATTCCGGAAACATCGTAGAAAAGACAGTCCGCAAACACGAGTCGTGCACCGCAGTATCCGTGGTTCGGATGGCGTGTGCCAAATCCTTGAATTCCTTGAACTCATGCAGATTCGAACGCGATTGAATCGCAGTCAACACTGCTCGTGCATCATAGACCCGTAGCTCTCAAGTTTTGAACAGCGTCCCTGGCGAGCAACATCATCATATTTCTAAATCGCGTTTCCGCTGTGCGTAGCGTTGCATCCTTTCAAATGCTCTGTCAGTGCGCATGAACCATGAGCAGACGCTGAGGAACGACACTCACAGACGCTATAGTTTACGCCTGTGGAAGGTGCACGATGGGACGCTGCAGGGACGCCACTTAACGTCAGCATTAAATGGTCGCGTTTCGCGGACGCTAACGCAGGAGCCTCGTTTGTGGTCGCGTCTCGTGAACGCTACAGCGCCCCCGGCTGAGAGCAACAGGCCTATAAAGAGAGACGTGGGGTTCCCTGCAGACGCGATGAGAGAATTTATCCGCGGACACAAATGACGCAGGATCGGAGCTTCATATTCTTCGAACACGTCCGCAGGCAGTTTCGTGCGACCAATGGCACAGGGCCGTCGTACACGGAAGACAGTATGCGCAGACTGTCCATTGCTTGATGCAGTGTGAGGACTTCATTTGAGGGGCGGTCGCTACACGGCTGCGGGATGGGAAGCACACGAATGGTTGACAAAGAGAAGGAGGAAATAGCGGCTCGAGTTATTAGAGCGAAGGTTGAACTGGCTTCAATAACTGCTGTTCTTGCTTCGGATCAGGGCCGGCTTGCTAGAAACAGCGTCTCGGCCTGAGAATGGGTGAAAGAGAGCACTACAAAGGCTGGGGCGCGCGAGCGTCTCGAGACGCGGCAAGAGTCCCGCTCAGCTCGTGCGCTGGCTTTGGCAGTGTTTCCTTTCACCCAGTCTCAGCTGAGACGCTGTTTCTAGCAAACCGGCCCAGGTGTCTCTTTTAGAGCGCAGCTCTTAGGCTCCCATTTCCGGACTAAGCGGCGTCGCCGTCGCCGTCGGTCGCGTCAGCGTCAGCGGCGACGGCGACGGCGGCGGTCGTTCCATTTCATTTTGCATTATGGGACGTTTCCCATAATGACGTCACATACGACGTCACGAGTGATGGCACGAGGGTAAAATTTTCCCTCTAAATTTGGCGGGAAAGTATTCCGGGAAAATTTTCCCGCTAAAAAAAGGTGGACATTTTTTCGCTAAATTTAGCGGAAAAAAGTTTACCCTCGTGACGTCACTGACGTCACGTGAATGAATACGTCACAAAGTTCAGCGGAAAAATTTCCGCTAATTTATCAGGGAAACTGACGTCACGTGACCAATGCCAATTTAGTTTCCCCGCTACACTTAGCGGTAAATTTTCGCTAAATTTCCACCCTAAATTTAGCGGAAAATTTGGGTAAGTTTTCGCTAATTTAGCGAATATTTCCCACTAAATTTGGTGGAAAATTTAGCGACAATTTCCCGCTAAATGGGAGGGGAGCAGGAGAGGAGAAAAAGAGGCGGAGGAGGTTTTCTACCCTCCCTCGTACCCCCCTCCCTCCTCCTCAAGAGCAGCGCTCTAATTCGGCATTACAGGGAATTGTAAACGTCTTCCATTTTCTTGGAGCGCAGCTCTCAGGCGCCCGTTTTCCGGCTTGAGGCGACGTCGCCGTAGCCGTCGCCGTCAGCGTAGGCTTAACCGCGCGCGTTGCATTATGGGAATAATGCATGCGGGCGTAACCACTCGTTTCATGTTGCGGGAAACTTTCCCCGCTTAATTTAGCAGGAAAATTTGCGCTATATTTTCTCGCTAAATTTAGCGGAAAAATTGCCCTGCCAATTTTAGCGTAAAAATATCCCCGCTAAATTTAGCAGAAAGATTTCCCTGCTAAGGTTAGCGGAGAAATTTCCCAAATTACGCAAAAAATTTCGCAGAAAATTTCGCGAGTGCGTGGAAAAAAACGCTTTACCTGAGGGTTTTTTCTTTTTTATGCACTTTCGCATTGGGATTTCCGTTGAAATCATCCTACAATCGCGGTTCAAAGAAAGTTGTGGGGATAATTGTTCGTTGAAATCCAGCGAACTGGGCGGCACGATCCCACGTTTTTGTCGCCCTTCTCGTAATGTTATACTGAATGCATTATAATTAAAATCTGAGACAAGTTATCACACTCTCATTTTTTCCCCAAGTCTAAGTTTCCGCGGGTGTCCGTTGTGGCTAATCAGTCCCCGTGCCGTGACCAACGTTAGAAACAAAGGTAAACATAGATATCTTATTCTAAAAGCGAAGCATTATATAATCACCGACAGATAAAAAAAAAACGAAAGGGATGTTTATGTTCGCTCTTCCTGCTTCCTGACAGACGGGCCCACGATTGCCTCTATTTGATTTCACAACTATATCGCTAACAACAACAACGAATCGCGAAGCAGGAAGCGCGAACATGATAGACCATATCTTTCTTGTTTTACCTTTGTTTGTGTTTACCTATGTTTAGCTTTGTTTCTAACGTTGGTCACGGCACGTGAACTGATAAGCCACAACGGACACCTGCGAAAACCTAGACTTGGGAAAGGGGGGGGGGGGGGAATAAGAGTGTGATAACTTGTCTCAGATTTTAATTATAATAAATTCAGTATGACATTTCGAAAAGGGCGACAAAAACGTGGGAGCGTGCCGTCCAGTTCGCTGGATTTCAACGAACAATTACCCCCGCAAATTTCTTTGAACGGTGATTGTGCGGTGATTTCAACGGAGATCCTGACGCGCGAGTGCGTGGAAAAAAACACCTCGGGTAGAGCGTGTACGTTCTAAGTGAAACGGCGGCGACGCGCTGCCACAAGGCCATATCGGTGCAGACATCGGTGGACGAACTCTGCTCTGGATAGAGTATACGTGCCATGTCGAGTGTGACGAATAACCAGTCGGATTAATCGTGGTGCCGTTGTGGCAGAAGGGGTTGCAAGAGTCAGCTTTGATTTCAGGTCATTACGCATGCTGCGAGTGAACGAACTAGAGAAATAGTGACAGAAATCGCGGCATTGGCAGATAATATCGTCGAAGGATGAATCCCGAAGCAAGAAGCGTGAACGTTTTAAGTAGGATTCCGTGGTTTTTGGACTATATTTTTAGTCAAATTCGGAGGGTGTTTTCCAGAGTTTATTTTTCCAAAAAATTCTGAGTTTATTTTTGTTCAATTTCTAGTTCTTCGAAATTTAGACTTTAATTTCGCAGTGTTTCGTATTAAAATGAATACATAAATAAATAATAGACGGGTGCAAAAAGTATGCAACATTGAAAATAAAACGCGCTTGTATGAATTATTTTTTTTTCAGCTGGATTTGGCGTTGGTGACATTGCCATTGGCAATACTAATTTCTCCCACGACAAAAATTGCACACAAGTGTTGCTTCGATCAACGTCGACACCTTAGAAAACCAATAAACTCCCTAAGGTAGTCGCTGGGAAGCTCGTATTCATCCCGTCCTATTCCATCAACCAACCCCGCGGCCGCGCGAGGTGGAGTGGCAAAGGATGCAATAGAGAACGGCCCCCCTTCCTCATTCTATATATGATATTTGTATGGTCTATAGCTTTCAGTGTTTTAAAAACACGGTATCCCTAGATCTAAGCCACGCCCTGCTTTGCGATGTCGGTGACTACGGGACAAGAAAGCGAGGGAGAGGAGGAGAACGTCGAGCTCTGGTTCGAAGGATTAGTCGAATGACGCAAAGCTATCTGCACTTGTCTCTCCTCACGCTTCGAAAGCGTTCGATTGCCGAACGCCGGCGTCTGGCGTTCAACGTTCGCGTTCTAGAGCGTTCGAACACTGGGTGAAGACAAAGGCCTTGCGCCTACCCACTAATCCTTCCAATCAGAGCTCGGCGTTCTGACGTCCCTCTCTCGTCTCCTCCTCTCCTTCACTTTCTCGTGACGTGTATATTTTCGGTGATGGCGAGGTTATGATAGTACGCTTTTATTGTAACCCTTTCGACCTCGTCTCAACTGCATACACCCTAAGAAACCTGGAATGCCTGCTTTCCCCGCTAAGCACTTTAGAAAGCCAGTCGCTGGAATCTACGGTGAGATATTGGCGAATGACGAAGCTGAGGCAGATCTCAAAAAACCGTCTGCTCCTGTGGCACAGAGCATGGTGAAACGTCATGCTCACTGCCACAACGCAAAGATTCTTTTTTTCTATTTAAGATATTATGAGCGTCGTTGTTCGCGGTTTTCCCACCGTGGATTGCAGCGATTGTCTCTCACGATGGCTTTGGTAGGCAGAGGCAATCCCTGATTGTATGTATAGTAGCCAACCCGCCATCCCTGACACACAATCTAAATTAATGATATGCATATATGCTTGCGTATCGTTATGATATCAATAAACTGTTTCAATCAGTTTAAACACCCTGTATATACTCATCCTCACTCTGCGCTCGTTGCTCTGCCAAGCTAGGGTGGCGAAAAAGGGGAGGTCTTATTGCCTCCATCGATTCAATCCGCTGGTCCAGGACGAAATTAGGTGGCACAGTCATCGAACATGACCGAATTTCTGCCAAGAACCCCGTTCGTTTTGCCGCGTCGCTACATGTGCTGGGGTCGTCATGGTATTGATAGTGGTCAACTCTACTCAGAATTGCATGCTGCTGTTGACCGATTTTCCACCCATTGAGCTTTGACTTATTTGCTGTAACGGTCTGCCGCTACGAGAATGAACTCAGGCCTCATCGAAAACCTTAGTACGCGAAAAATAAATACGGCAACTAAGCAGGTCGACTGAGAGAGAACCTTTCACATGGTGCTGTGCTGTCATAAAAAAAAAATGTGACGCCTTCGTAGAACTTTTAGTGTCTCGACTTATAACATGGCTGTACGGGCACCTCCTGACTAAAACGGCTATTAGAATATGGCTCGCAAGATACAGACCTGCTTTCCAAAGGTCGTTGTCCAAACAGCTAGCCAAATAGAAAAATGAAGAGGAAGCAAGCTGGGCGTAAGATGTGTTATTTTTTTAATTTGTCAGAGAGTCAGCCGGACCAGTGTTACATACCATCTCCTCGATCGACAGAATGCTTACGCTACTCGGTTACAAACTCGACCGCAAGCTGGAAGATTTCAAGGCCCACTTTCGCAAAAACGGTCGCCCGCCCAACACTGGCGCCAACCCCTGGAGCCCCACCACTAAGGTGCTGGACCGCCTGCGTGTCGCCGGAAATTTTGGCCGGTCTGTCTGCAAGCTGGGCACTCAGGAGCCCTTGCCAGGCGCTTTAGACCGGCCTGCTAGACATCAGCAGCCCCTGGCGACCCCGCGAAGACCACCGTCGCGAAGACCACTACTGTTCGCGACTCCAGCGAAATCGACGCCGCGTAGCGGCGACGCCGAGAAGCTCAGAGAGGAGGTCGTTTCGACTCTGTCGTCTGCTATCGCTGCTTGGTTCTCGTATAGGCAGCATAGAAACAAACATCGTTCCCAGTAATTATTTTTATGCTTCCGCCGTGTCATTCCTACGCACTGACTAGAAGAAGGTTTCTACCTTTCGAAAAATCGCTTTGCTTTCATATGTAACACCGATTTTACGCTGCAGTGCAAGACATTTATGGTGGTCCGCGTGTTGAACGACGAAAACGACCTCCTCTCGTCCGCCATTTTGCCTGACCAGCGCGCCCCCTATAGTTCGCTGGAGTCGCGAATTTCCGTTTCACCTTATGTTGTACCGCAGGAACGGCTACAAGTGCGAGCCCCTTACTCTATGGCACATCTCGGCGGCACGAGCTCTCGTGCACCAAGGGCAGCTGCCAACGCTATGAGCTTCCGCGCTTCTAGCCTTCGCTGCGGCAGCCAAACATAAGGTGAAACGGAGTATAGGCCTAAAGCTTTTCACCCTCTTCAATATCCCACCATCATCATCATCCCACACACACACATTATCATCATCATCATCCACACAATTCATTTGTTCAATACCATTTTATCAGCAATAGAAGCGGTGCTATACTTCGTCTCATCTTAGCATGGACTATTGTTAGCCGCGCATGCTTAAAGCGCCCGAGCTAGTTAGCTTTGGATGAAGCCTCGGCGGCTGCACAAGCGCTCGTGCGGCGAAAGCTCCAGTGAAGGCAGTTAAGGCTACCCGCCTCGCGCCTGTTTCAGTCTTCGTAGTTAGTCCGTGCTAAGATGAGACGAAGTATGAGAGGGGGGGGGGGGGACAACTTTATTTTGCCCGGAATGGTTTTCGGGGATGGGGTACGGGCCTATCCACACCCTCCTCAGGCGGCGGCCAGGAGCCCTTGGGCCCCGGCGGCGTGTTGGGCCATTCGGACGACTCGGATCTGGACGTCCGGGTCATAGCTGAGCGGAGCGGTCTCCCACTGCTCCTCGGTCGTGATTACCAAAGTCTTTCTCCAGGGGGCACGCCCAGATGATATGGTGTAGGTCTGCCCTGCCCGCACATAACCTACATTCGCCCGGGTACCAGTGACTGTACATGAGCGGATTGGGGAACGTATTTGTTTGCCGGAGCCTCCGGGCTACCGACTGCCACTTGCTCAGGGTCTTGTGAGCAGGGGGACACTTGGCCTGTTCAGATCTGTAGTGATTAAGTATGTTCCCATACGAAGAGACCATGCGATCTCTCCCCGTCCCGACGCGCGAGAAGCACTCGGATGTTCGACCGGCTTGATTAGCCAACCGTCGAGCCGCAGTCATCATGAGCGCTCTCGTTCCCGGGAAGGGGAGAGTGGCCGCGGGGCCTCGGCACTATTTAAACCTTTCTCCGATCCCTTGAGTTTGGCCAAGGTGCGCAGTGCCTCGGACGATATCCGGCCCTTCGCGAAATTCCTGGTTGCCGATTGAGAGTCGCTAACTACGAGTGTTGTCTGCGAGGAGACTCACCGCCATGGCAATGGCCGTTTTCACCCTGCCTCCTCCTTCGACGACGTGAGTATCGTTCCGTCAGTAACGATCTTGCCCGTACAGTCAACGGTCACCACGGTCATGGCCTCTCGAATCGCATACTCCGCCGCGTCTACGCAGACCACGTCCTCCGACTTTTCTAATCTCCTGTGCAAGGCTTTCTGCTCTATCTCGTCTTCTCTCTGCGTTGTGCACAGGATGGATGTGCCGGGGTGGGGGAGGGACGTGTATGCAATCCCCGGCCGTCGCGAGGGATGTCGCTCTTGACGTTGGGTGAGCTCTCGTAATTGATGCAGCGATCTTAGAATGTGGCGGCCAGTCGAGCTCTTTGTCAGCCTTTCTAGCTGAGCTACCCTCTGCGCTTCTATCAGTTCGTCTAGGGTGTTGTGGATTCCGAGAGCCTGGTATTCCGAGAGCCTGGTTGTACGCCTTTTTAATCATGTTATTGATTTTAATCCTCTCGTCTGCCCTCAACCGCAGGAAAGGTGTCACGTACCCTATGCGACTCAGAACGAATGCGTGTACCAGTCTGACCAGATTCACCTCCTTCATTCCGTGGTGCTTATTGGCTATCCTGGTCATCAGTCAGGCCGTCCGGTGGACGCTCTTCTCTAGGGCGGAAACAGTTTCAAGGCTCTGTCCATTGGACTGGATTCTTGAGCCGATGATCCTCATACTCTCCATGACCGCTATGTGATCTCCTAGAGTGTCGCTAGAAATTCTAGTACACCCTAGCGGCGTCGCAGGTCTTCGTGGTATGGGCGACTTGCCTTTCTGCAGCGCCGCGGCTCTCCTGAGCTCAAAAAAAATATATCATATATCAAATATCAAATATATAAATAATACATATCAAATATAAAATTCGAGGATATTTGTTTTCCTGGTTTGGAGACGGACCTAGTTTTTTTGGGTGGAGAGGAGAGAAACATTTACCGTAAGATTCGGTGGCCGGGCTCTCACCCATGTCGCAGAGCCGGTGGCGTCGAATAGCATTTTCCTTTTCAAACGTCCTTCATCAGGGAAAGTAGGTTGTAATTCTTATAAACGCATGTACTCGTGCGGAGCCCTTCTTTTCGTAACTTCTTCTTTCCCTTTAGCATTGGATGACAGAAATCGGGTTTCGTGGACGTTTGAAAAGCGAGAGGGAAATATCTGTATCTGAGATGCTGTGGCATGGCTCGACGTTGTGGAGGGGTAACTTATCTAGTGCGGTCTGAGACTGAATCTAAGGTGTTTAGCGTTCTCTACGCTGTTGTGATTACACAATCGCACACCTGTACGATGCCTGGCCATATAAAACAAGCAGGGGCGCATTAGCTCTAGGGTAGATGAATTGGGCTGAGCAGATCTCATGACGATTTGCATCAGGTCAGATTCCAGCGCCCCCACACTTGTCCTGAAGCCGTGGATTATTTGACTATACTTCGGTTTCAGCTTGGGTCCAGAGACTCCAGACGCAGCCGAGTGCTAGAAGCGCGAGCTCCGTGGCTTTCAGCGTCCCTGCCAAGCACGGGCGCTCGTGCAGTACAAGCACTGTCTATGGCACTGTTCAGTGCCGCAGCTCCCTGCGTTTGTAGCATCGGCTGCGTCTGGACTTAAGCTGAAACGAAGTATAAATGTGCTGAAATGGAAGTGGGCTAGGCGGGAGTGTGCGATCGTAGCTGGGCGAGGGTTCATCAATCGATTCATGATATGCCGGAGCCTGCCCTGTGTGATGAGCCCTGTATTGAGATACTTCTTATGTTCATGCGACAGACTACACCTCTATAAAATCTCTGACTAAACATACTGGTGCCGGAAACCAAATATATCTTATGCTCACCTGATATCAAAGCAACTTCAAAATCGTTTTTTTTTCTCTTTTCTCTTTTATGCGACATTACGAATTCCCGAATTTGCTTGGACAATTAGATTCCGTGTATTACGTGATTTGATGGTATCATCAGCGCCGCCGTGCGGATCATGCACAGGTGGCGTTTCTGCCACAATGCGGAAAAGCAAAGAACACCCACACCATCACTCTCAGCCCGCTGTAGCCGAACCAGAGCAATGAGCCCACGCTCCAGCCCACCCTAAAGCCTGGTTCAGACAGTTGCGTTTGACTGCGTTTCTGACTGCGTTGCGGCGGCGAGAAACCAGGACATCCCCGCTGCTTATATCGCGTGCCAAGATGATTCGCTTGAATTGGAATCCACGCTTCATACGAGGCACAAAGATGCGCCGGTGACTCGCTTTGGTTCTCGACGCACCGCAGTCAAACGCACTCAAACGCAAGTGTACTGAACCGAACAGAGCTTTGGTTGCGCGTGCGATGAAGTTATCAGCCAGAAATCTCGCGATCGAGGCAGAGCCGCAGAGCATCTACCCATCTACTGTGAAGAGAACGAAGACGAAGAGGCATACCAGAGGCGTACCAGAGGTCCAGGTTGTATCTTTCCTTCAAGAATTGGTAATGTGACATCATTTTGATTGTTTCTCTTTGTAAATTTATTGAGAAGCTTCTGTATAAGCTAGAATTTCAAAACAAAAATGAGATGTGGCGGCAGTACAGTTACGTCCCATTTGCGCACCCGTCGGACCTACCCCAAAAAGCAAAATGTGCGAGTAGTGCAGCGAGTGTTTCCACATTGCTGTTTGAGGCAGAGTTCTATAAGTATCACTGCGTACGGCTGAATTTACGCTGAAACCTATCGATGAGAAGGCTGGCATATATATAGTGTCTTTCACTCAGCTTAAATCCATTATTTTGTCATTACTTGAGACTTATGGTGAATTCGGGTGGTTCATAGCCGGCGAGTCCTTGCCGGCGGCACAGGCAACCAAAAACGCGGCTGCGACGCACCACGTGGCTCTCACCACCGGAACACAAAACCGCAGGCAACTGGCGTTTTCGTATGGCTTGAGCGCACGAGATTTATTAACTTCTTTCTCGATTAATCTATGATATAATTAGCACGCTTCGCGCATCAGCTAACATAAAATGTGAACTCTCTGAGGTGTGTGTAGACACATATGACTTGAGAATATTTTTTTTAAATACTTATTGACATTAACACAGTTCGCACAGCTTAGACAATCATAAACTATAAAATTAATGAAAGGGCAGAGTATTAAATCTATGTGGTGCCGCGCGGACACGCGTCGAATTTTAATATATTTTGTTTGGATTTCCGAAGAACTGTTGTCAATTCTACGAGGCTCCCAAGAAGACCTGCCAGCGTCGCTGTTTTCTTCTTGTTATAATTTTCTGAGCTTCTCAGCCTACTCATTGCATCCACTTGCCTTTAAATTGTAATGAATGTTCAAGTGTCGAACTGCATCACTATCCATACACTTTTTTTTCAGTGCTAATTATATGATAGATTAATCGAGAAATAAGTTTCTAAATCTCGCGCGTAACCAAGGCAAACGAAAACGCTAGAGCCACTAAATGAGCTGCACTTAGAGTATCGGCACTCCGTTCCCCGACGTTGTTGTGGGCGCCGCCATTTTGGCTCGTATGCGGAGCAGACGCAACTGCCGATCGTCATGATTCAAAAGTGCGACTTCCTCAGCATTAGATTCGATGTTAGGGAAGGTCATGTAATATTGCTTTGCTCTGCCGCGAACTGTTTAAACATTTGTGGAGGGTGGAAAAGCGTTTCCTGTGATTTCAGATAAAGCTTCAGATAACGGCAACCATGATTTTAAGACACAATATGGCCAAGTGTCGTTACTCTGAAGCGTAGCTTATTTAGTGACACTAGAAAACGCCGGTTGCCGACGTTTTGTGTTCGGGAGGTGAGGGCCACGTGGTGCGCGGCCAGCCGCAGTTTTGGTTGCCTGTGCTGCCGGCAAGGACCCGTCGGTAATTAACCACCCAAATTCGCCATAAGTCTCAGCTAACGACAAAATAATGGATTTAAGCTGCGTGAAAACACTATATGCAGCCTTCTCATTGATGGGTTTCAGCTTAAATTCTGCCGTACACAATGATACTTATAGAACCCTGCCTCGAAGAGCAATGTGGAAACACTCGCCGCACAGCTTGCACATTTTGCTTTTTCGGGGATGTCCAGAGCAAACTGACCTTACGCAAATTGGACGCATTCTTCCAAAAACCTTTGCCTCTTTTATGGATAATTAATTCCCTTTTCCCTGCTCGGGTACTCTAACAACATTTATTATCTCTAATCTTCGTTGTTTTTTTTTATATCTTTTCTTCGAGGACAAAGAGGGTGTCTGGCCAACACCACCTAGAATAATGAAAGTCTCCACATGGCCTCCTCTCCCTTCATGAAATGTCATCAAAGTTGGATCGCCCTAACTCGGCTATTGGGCCCGAGCCCGACCTTGGACGCTGATTGGACACGAGCCCCAGCCGAACAATGACACAGCACTCGGGCCCAATCTCACGAATCATCATCGTCATCATTCACCGCCCGATAGCCGAGACCTCCCCGGCGATAGATGGCTCTCCTCAAGCCCCCCAATTCAAAGGGGAAAACGTCACGGCTGCGGGACATCCAGCCATTCGACCTGGGGAAAACCCAGAAAACCCGTCCGCGCCGAGGCTATTGTATTTTCGAGGGTGGAATGTATTCCCCTAGTAAAGTATTTGGGAAGATCATGGCGGCACGGCGCAGCACTGAGCTAGATTTCAGACGCCATGTTCTTCCCAGAAGTGCATGGCCCGCGGCACGTGTCTCGAGCATTCCCACAACAATGAATGGCGCCACTTTTCTCAGGATAAAGGGGCTTTAACGGGCTCAGCTATGGAAACCTGTGAATAGCACTGTCGGTGACTACGCACTTGGAGACAATCAGAATCAACAACACATTCAAAATGTAAAGCGGGTGGTTGCTTAATCATGAAGCTATCTAGAGATGATCTAAAAACACGTGCTTGGACTTGGAGTCGCGAATATGCTTGGCGACAAAGTATAAAATTATACTGTATACTTGACTTTCATAAATCTTTCGGAAAAATGAGATACAACATCGAGAAAGTAAGTGTATGACGCAGCAAAAGTACTCGTTATATTGTATTTTTTCGTTAATTTATGGTCATTCATGATCATTCGTGGATCTGGGCTGTTTTATTTTGCTCTCATCAATGGCTCGAGAGTTTGAAATAAAGAATTTAAAACATCGAAATCCCTTGTAGTATAAGTTTAACTGCGCAAAGTCAATGCGACTTTGAATTTAGGTTAATATTAACGAATTAATTTGGATTTTGAGGAATTAGCGAGTAAAACTTGGTGACTCTTTTCCCGCAGTCACCCCATGGGCCAGACCCTGGTTAAATCGGGGAAGCCCCGCTTCATCGATGTCAACGGACTTCTACTTCCTTACTCTTTCACTCGAGACAACGTGCTGTACGCCACCATGCTACGACCCGACGACGGTGACATCGTGATAGCCGGCTACCCCAACAGCGGCACCAAGACAGTAGCCATCATGCTGCACTTGCTTTTGCATCCGCAGAGGAAGGCCGGAAACCAGGTCTCGGTCGACATCCCTCTCATCGAGTGGGTGGGACCGGGCGTGAACTACATGCGCCGACCCCGTATCATGTGCACCCACTTGCCCTACTCCAAACTGAACATCAACCCGATGGCCAAGTATGTATACACCATTCGCAACCCTAAGGATTGCTGCGCGTACGGCTTCGAAGACGCCACCAGCTTCCCGCAGGACTACGCGTACCCGGAGGGCTGCTTCGATGACTACCTCGGCTTGTTTCTGCAGGGCGCGGTTCACGGCAACGACTATTTCAACCACGTGATGTCCTGGTGGGAGCATCCCAACGACTCGCACGTCTTGAAGCTCGTCTTCGAGCACCTCCGAATGGAGTCGAGGCCTCACATGGAAAGGGTGGTTGGATTCGTGGGGTGGGAGAGCATGGTCGGTAGATGCAAGAGCGCGGCGCTGATGCAGGAGGTACTTGAGAACATCGCCAGCGGTCCTGCGCATACGAGGATCATGGATATCAAGATGGCCACGCCGACCACTGACAGGCCGGTAGCGGAGGTGTCCGCGGTGGAGTATTGGAAGAACTACTTCACGTGCGGACAGTCCAAGATGATGGATTCTGTCTTCTTGAAAGGACTCGGGGATCGGAGATCCGGAATTTGTGGAACGATTACAATGTGTTCGCGTTTTGAGCGTTCACTGGTATTGTCTTTCGATGTTTTACTAACACTGAGCTCGAGCCAGGTGCGATTTTTGATTACTGTGTTCATATTTAAAGACGCCTCTAAAATAAAAGTCACTATAACGCTCTCAATTTACAATGTTCACAAATTTTATAATCAAATCATTTTTATTTTATCAACTAACTAAATCTGAAATGTCTTCTTCAAATTGCCCAAGTAGGACGAAATTATATTTAAGTTACAGGGAGAAGGTATTTGTGTGAAGGTGTTGTGTGAAGGTGTTAGAAAAGCAATGAAACTACTGCGAATTTACTACATTCTAACAGATTTGGGCGGAGGCGGGGGGGGGGATTGAACGATTATTCAGAGGTATACTTTCTTTTCACATTGCTACGTTTTCACTTTAAATCTACTATATCTTTATCTTCACCCAGCCATTATTCATATCAACCTGTGTAATTAGATTCACAACTGGAACGCTCCTGAATCGGAAGTCAAGAAATAATTATGCTTACAGCATTACTGCCCTCGGATAAGCATCTTAGTGAATGGGTATTCACAGGGGGAGAAATCCCTCCCTTCCCCGGTAACAACGTCACGCCTTTGTTATCACGTGATTACGTGTTGCCGCCCCGGGTGCCATTGACCCTCGTAACGCCAACTGACCGGAACGTACGTGATTCTAATACTTTCGGAACGCGCATTTCCTTCCGGGTGAGCAGCAACATTTGTAGTTTCCAAAAGTGATTAATTGTAGTGGACGGCAGGTATAACCGAAGGCGAATTACAGCAAGACGGACGAACTCGTAAACTTTCACAATGTAGAAACAGCGAGCACTGAAAGTTTTAATTGCTCAGGCCAAGGATCAGGCAGAAAGCAGAAGGTGAAGAGGAACTGCAACTGTCAAGGCCCTCGGGGTTAGAGGCGCTACGAAATCCTTTAAGCTGTGTGAAAGGTGTAAGCAGTGACGGAGCTCACGTTTCGTAATGACGAACTGTACGTGTCGTCAGGCGCCCGTCGACTACTCCAAGGTGCGCGAGAGAGAGCCGGGCAGGTCAGCCAGTAAAGCAGCACTGGAAAAGGCCGTGGAAGGGTCAATTGGCTGCTCCAGCTTTGACGACGCGACCACTGTAACTTGTGTAAGTCTCGTGTGGGAAAGTGAAATCCGCTGATGCTTGGTGTCCACTTTTAAGAACAACCAACCATTCTATTTCTTCTAGCCACTCAGCGGCATTCTCCCTCAAAGTTAGAAATTGTGTGCTTCGTGGAGTGGACACAAATAATTGGTGTCAGCGAATTATTAGGTATTGTCCTTGGACGACAACCGACACCAAATCAACTGGCACTGCATTGCCACTCACCTGCTTTGTCGTGCTTACCTCCCAGGTGATGGGGATCAGAGCTTCAGGGCAATATCGGCAGCACCAGGGACAAAGGCCGCCGAACATACTTCTCAAAGTCCCGCCGATCACTCCTCGAGACGTGGTCGAGGATCGTTCGGCACCGAACCCTCGCGGGCCCATTCATTGGTATGGCACCTCTGGTAGACATGATCGGCCTCGTGCAGTGGTAGCAGAGTGGTTTTCGGTCGGCCATTCGCAACACCTCTGTTTTCCTCGGTGTACTTTGTTCAGCACGGACCTACACTGGTTCTCCCCGCTGTCGGGAATGCTGCGGCGTTGGGGTGTCTCATTGAAATGGTATTGAATACTAACGGGCAGCCGGTGCCGGTAGTCGTACCACTGTGGTGTAAGGCCTGGTTCACACTTGCGAATCGGCGGGCGAATCCTGCAAGAATTCGGCCGCCGTGCGTAGCGTCCACTGTGCATTGACGCGGCAGATTCCTCTTCGGCTGCAGTGGATTAGCTGTAAGTGTGAACCAGGCCTAAGTCGCCCTCGGCTCGTCAGATGCCGCTTCGCTCGCAGAAGTTTCCGGCTGAAATGCCTGTTGAACTTGTTCCGAAACAATCTCGGCAATCGAAATAAAAGCCGGGCAACTGATGGCACGAAGTAGCTTCCTGATCTCCTCCCGGGACAACGTCTTGGATGATATCGCGTATGCCTGGGAGGCTGGCGTCAAAGTTGCCGCTGGACGACTCGAGTGTCGAGACGCCGGGGAGTTGTTAATAGTGACAGGCTCGACATGCAGTGCACAGTTCAATGTTGGAAGCCTCGGTGTTAAACCCTTCGACTGTTGTCGGAGGGTTGCGGACAAGGCTGACGAAGCTGCTGTCCCTCACATGAGAGACATTGTGATTCTTAGCGCCTTGTCTTCTGTAGCATCAGGGTCGGCGTGGGCGCTCGATCAGGCGCGAAACATTCTCTACGAAGGCGGTGACGCTCTCGTTTGGCCGTATCCT
Source organism: Ixodes ricinus (assembly GCA_037355805.1). Taxonomy (NCBI): domain Eukaryota; kingdom Metazoa; phylum Arthropoda; class Arachnida; order Ixodida; family Ixodidae; genus Ixodes; species Ixodes ricinus. The sequence continues at coordinate 35,527 of JAZHYW010018680.1, forward strand.
GGACAGAATCAGGAATTCGGCTCTCTCTCGTCGATGTTGGCTGACGAACGTGCGCTTCAGCTCGATCTTCCAAACTTCAGACGACGTTAAATTCGTGGTTTTCAAACTCGAGAAGTATAGGTTCTGCAGGAGCTGGTTGTCTGCCCACCCATTGTGGCGGGCGACACGGTCATATTGTTCAATCCAGTCATCGACGTCTTCATACTCCTTGCGTGAAAGGGCGTCGGAGTGTGAGGTGCAACGGGAATGCAAACAATGGTGGGAGCGGACGCGGTTTGCTGCTACAGGTAGTGTCATTGTTGGATTAGTCAGCTTCGGTTTTCTGGGAGGAGACCGAATTCCGGTGGTTCTTCCTGGTAGCAGTGACTGGCTCGGATTTCAGGTTCTTCGTGGTGTGCTTGCGAGGTTCGCTCTTGCGGAACTCGCTCGTCTTGCGTTTTTCTGCCGGGCTCGAGAGAGGGCTTGGTTCACGGCTCGCCGGGGGTTTCAGACGCGGGACAGTCGGCCACTCTCGTCTCGTTATCAGGCAACTCGGCTGAAGAGCCGCCAGGGTGCACACAGAGTGAAGGGCTAGGGGTATAGTACCCAGCACCTCCACCCAGTGGCGTCACGAGGGTCAGAGGCACCCGGGGCGGTAGCCCGCAAGGAGACCCCCCCCCCCCCGCTCCCCGCGTGGCCCGCCGCGGCACCCCTGAGCGCTGCACCCAGGGCGGTCCGCCCCCCCCCCCCTTGCGGTGACGCCACTGCCTCCACCAGAACATACGATGACAGCCAAGCATGGCCTGGAACTTTCGAGAATAGTAAATATTGATAGAAGGTAGGGCTGGAGCAAGCATCCGTGAATATATAACTAAACTGAAAGAAGAGTGTCTATCTTGACCACTAAAGAAGCTGCATTGCTTTAATGGCATTCTCTCCGAATAAATCCTCGACTTCGGGGTTTGGCGACTGACGTGGACGAGCGGGACTGAAATAGATGTGGAACCACTTTTCTGGTAATGAGCCGCTGCAGACTGTCGCCGCAAAGCGGCGTGAACGGGTGGGCTGGGAAGGTAACAACGCGCGATGAAATGTCCATACAGCTTGCAATTCGCGTAACGAGTGTTGATGAAATGTTTGTGTCGACGAAACGTGCGACAGACCAGCGGAATAAATACCAACCATAGGCGTAGACTACGGGGGGCATCGGGGCTCGTGCCCCCTGGTGAGATCCGAAGGGCAGAGCCCCCCCCCCCCTTTCCGGGCCATGATCCTTACCGAGACGCTGTTTACGTGCCATGTAACGAGCTTCTAGTAGTGGAATGTAAACAAACTAACGCACACAGCGACGGACACATGGCGATATACGTACGCTGTAAAATGTGCCCCGTTAAAATAAACTACTGATAATTGCCGGTGTAAAAAAATTGCGCAAAAAAAGCACGTGCCGCCCTCCCCCCCCCCCCCCGGGAAAAGGGAAAGTCTACGCCGCTGATACCAACGGCAGCACATGTTCTCCGTGAAAGTGGACATCTACGCCAGAACAATTTAGGAAGCAGCGCATGCATCACCTAAAGCACCAGCTTGATGGCAACTCTCTCAGTGTGCCGCACACCTGTGCTCCGTGAAAGTGCACGTCTACGCCGGAACAATTTAGGAAGCAGCACAGTATCATTTAACACGGCACGGGAACTACCAGCTTCAAGAGAGCTCTCCGGTGCGCCGTACAGCCAAAGTGAGCCTTCGGTCATTTGAACGAAGCGGCACCACGATTACACACTGCCAAACACGACTCACGTAATTTCCGTAGCTAAACAATGTATACAAATACACTGCACACGCTTTACTTGCAGACCTCGAAGATTTCGATGGTCAACGAGAGCACAGAAACATCGCCTCAAAATTTATCCTAGCGATATCCGAATCAATCCGAGGTCCGAGCAACGCGGGGCCGATGGTCTCTTTCGTGGCAATATCCCCGTCGATCACCAGCGAAATGCGAACCGTTTCTCCGTATTTTCCCGTTATACCTACGTGAGAGACAACGCTGAACTCTAAAGTCGCTTTCGACCGGCCTCATATGACGGCTCCAGCATCTGAAATCAACTCGTAGAGACCAACGACAACGAACAATGCACCCGACAAGCTCCGGCCAACGCACCGGCCCAGCTGAGGCCAGCCGCGACCTGGGTGCTGCCATCTTTCCTGTGACGTTACGTATTTTGTTTAGTCACGTGACGAGAAGTCACATTTGCGTATAGACCACGGTGGTACAGACGCAGCGGCCTTGTGTGGGTCACTTTCGAGTGCAGACCGGAACCCCGGTTTATCGCTCTAAGCTCCTCTACCTCGTTGCTTTCGGCTCCCCGCCGTTCGTGAAAATCAACTTTACTAGAAAAATCAGTTGGGAAACTCACCCCTGCAACCTGGGCCTCTGTCGTCCACCGAGGCCGAGCTAAATACGATAACAGCGCCAACGGAACTCCCAGGCTCGAGGTGCCAAGGTGGCGACTCAATCTTTTTTTCTTTACTGTGGTCGCCATGAGCTTTTAAAAAGAGCAGAACGTAAGGGCGCAAGTGAGCTGGTGTGAATGAAACATTTTAGTGAAAAATCCGAGACTAAGTGTATTGACAGACGATGACAAGGAAGAGAAGGAGAACGTTTCAAACACAGCTAAACCCAGAACCCTTTATATAGGGTTGAAAAAGAAGGAAGGGAATTTCAAAATTTCTAAGAATGTATTTTGTTTACGATAATTTTGAACACTAATGCATTTGCAAGCATCTGACTCAGGACTCTCTCTAACTAGACTTACAAAATACTAATTAAGCGCATTTGCTCTGGACACCTCCTGACCATTGCAGTTAAGCTTTTACACTTTTTTCTGGGTACATGAACGACCTAAGAGAGAATTTAATTTTTCCGTACAGCGTCGACTCTGTTATTGCATGAGAGAAAAAGTCACAAAAAAAAATTCTTTGGCAATTCGAAGGGTTTTTTTTTAGTTGGTTTTGATAACGTTTAAAAATTGAAAGTTTTTCAGTTTCTTTTGTTTTCACAATTTTTTTATATACCTCATTTTTAATATGAATATTTTTAATAATTCTTTTGTAATCCACGTAATTCTAGAACAAAACGAACAACCAAGAACACATTTAATAAAAGGCCGAATGTCCACACCAGTCACGAACTGACATGCATCAAGTGGTCTCTCAAAGATGTCTGGAGATCAATCGAACACGCCCATTCCTTTCCAGAGCAGATTCATAGGAGTGTCAACAGTCCTCTGAAAGAACTTGTTGTCAATTCTCCTGGACTGTTCTCCGGTGAAGAAGTTCTTCCACTGTCCGATCATTCCTTCTCTCACAAAAAACTTCCTCTTCGGCATCACACACGCATATTCTTTAGCCTTCAGCTTCATGAAGAGTATGTTGGACATTCGGAGGACGGACTGTAGCTTGGACTGCTCCATAATAAAGTCGCTAGCCACCCCGCCCAAGAACTTGGCGATGACCTGGACATGCTCCCTGGGTTCTTTCTTCATTGTTTCGTAGACCAGAAACAGAATGTTGGGTTCGTTCTTGTAGCTCCACCAGGGAAGCAGATGGTCGAAGTAATCGTTGTATTCCATCTCTCCGCGGATGAAGCACTCGAAGAGGTCTTCGAACGTCCCGTTCTGAAACTGGTAGTCGTCCGGAAAGGTCTTCATGATGTGGTAGATGGACACGCAGCAGTCTTTCACGTTCCTGGCGATGTAGATGTATTTGGCTGAAGCCGTGTACGCGATGCCATTGAACGGCAGATGGGTCTTGATGATGCGCGGGGTCCGGTACGTGTCCACGGAAGTCCCTTCTGCTTCCAGGTAGCAGACCTCCCGAGTCAGCGACTCCGAGATCTTTCCCAGGTGAGCGTTGTTCAGCAGCAGGTAAACGATCTGAACGACCCAGCTGCTGCCGCATCCGGGATACGAGTCTATGATTATGTCCGAATCCAGCGGCTCGAAGTTGAGGGAAAATATTATGTTATCTTGCGTGAGCGTCGGGGACAGTCGGATTCCTTCCACGTAGACGAACTTGGGTTTCTTGATCACTTGAGAAAAGCCCAGTCGGTTTCCGCTCTGTGGAATGTGGAATGGTAAGATATTTAGGTCGACTTTTTTTCTAGAGAGAAATCGCTATTATACACAGGGCGTCTCACCGATGATTCAAAATAAGATTTAAAAAATGCAAAATAAAAATGTGTTTCTATATAACGCTGTCAACACCGGCAGGCGTCATTGTATAAACAAAAAGTAATAATAAGCAATGTAATTACTCAAGATGTTCTAATTAATTTTTCGGATATTTGCATTGTCTTGCACGTTCCAATTAGACGTTTCTTGTCTATCGACAAAATATGTCATTGCTGCTGTTAGAAACCAAATTTAATTCTGCTCCACGCTATTCTCTGGCAATTTTAAACCGCCAGGAGAAATCTCTCGCAGCTTAAATTTTTGCATGTTTTGACGACGGGCATCAAATCTCAAATTGGAATGTGTCGTATAAAGCGAATGTTTAAATATTTAATAATCAATTTAGTTAATATGATAATTATCACTTTACACTGGCAACCTGACGTCCACCACGGTCGGCAATGTTACCTCGAAGAGATCATTTTTATATTTCAAGTGATCTCATTTTCGGTTATTCTTATTTATTCAAACACCCTGTATATTTCTCTTTGTCGGTGCGGAAGCAGACAGACTGTAGGAAAGAGAAGTTGGAAAAGTAGCGAAAGGGTGATAGAATATGAAGAGGTTAACATGACAGAAGGAAAGGGGGGAGAGAAGGAGGGAGGGAAGGGGGAGGGTAGTGATCTTAGTATGAACTTGTGAGGGCAATGTAATATCTATCAAGAGTAGGAAAGACGGTGGAGGGTAAATGACTGCAGGGACGATTGTGACTCATAGGAAGTATTCACTGGACGCCATATTTGGGGTCAATGTTTAAAGCGCATGCTCACAACGAGCTCACATTAATAGGCTGCTAAGACCGGCAATCTCGATGGTGCGGAATGCACGTTGCAAAAGTAACCGTGGAAGCTCGCCGTCAGCACGCGCTCAGCAGTCGCGCACACAGCTATAGCCGCCAGTGAATAAGGGTTATTCACTGGACGCCATTTTTGAGGGCGGTGTTTGGAGCGCATTCTCAGAACAAGCTCATATTACTAGGCTGCTAAGACCGGCAATCTTGATGGTGCCGAATGCACGTAGCAGAAGAACCGTGGAAGCTCGCTGTCATCGCGCGCTCAGCAGCCGCGCGCACAGCTATGGCCGCCAGTGAATCCTTCCTATTGTGCAGGCTATGAACGGAAAGTTTATGTGTCTTTCGCACACAAATACAAGTAACGAAAAAACAACACCAAAATGTTGATAATACAATTAAACGAAAAGGCGCAAGTGAGCTGGACAAGAATTACGAAAGAACTCTGAGAAGCGCAACAAGGGGGACAGAGCATAAACACAAATCTCTGAATACAACTAGATGACTGATGCGCTTCCCGAAAATTCACCTTGTCCTGAAATCGAACCAGGGACCTTCAACTTCCAGTGGAACGTTTACTGAGCTACCAGAGTTATGACGTCAGCAAGGCAAACGGGTTTTATCAGTTGCCACCAGTCTAACGCCAACAGCAGGTGAACGGTTTGCATTTTTAAGGTTATGATGATAATACAACTAAATGCGGGGCAGGTAAAGCGAGCTGGACAAGAATTACGAATCCTCTTTTCCAGGGATTATTTTCGTCATTCTTGTCCAGCTCGCTTGCACGTTTGCATTTAATTGTATTATCATCGTAACCTTAAAAATACAAGCAATTCACCCTTGTCGGTGTTAGACTGCAGGGTGGCAGCTGATAAGACCCGTTTGATACTGACGTCTAACTCCTGGTTAGCCTAGTTGGTAGAGCGCTCCACTGGAAATGGAGAAGTCCCTGGTTTCGATACCAGGACCAGGCAGATTTTTCGAACCCGCTTCAGTCACCCGAGTTGTGTTTGGAGATTTGTGTTTGTACTTTGACCCCCTTGTTCCCCTACTCCAGGGAATATTTTCGAACAAAATGTTTACGCAGAGTGAGGTCCGTTTGCACTAAAACTAGTTAGTGGTTCACCGTGTTGATGGACAATAAAGCAGGACTGCTAAACTGGGCACCTTATCGTGCATCCTACTGTATGATTATACGACCGTACATCGGTACAATTCCCATCCAGATAGGAACGGTCAGGGACGGGAGAAAATGTTTACGATCATTAGACCGACACCAACTCTCACCATGGGAAAGCAGCCCATCTTGAAACGTTTCTCTCGTAGCACACTTCGAGAACGATGATCTATAAAAACCCTGTCAAGTTCAGGACATTCAAAAATACGTTTGGAGGCTATGCGGAAATTACTTCGGCAAGCAGTAACGCTGCAGAACTCACAGGACTTCGTTCTCCTCGTTTTTGGCTGTCCTATGCTGCGCCAAACAGTTTGAATACTGGAGTGTTCTTTTTTTAAGTTATCAACGTTCAGATTGCAGAATAAAAAACTAAAAAGATCTGTAGTATATCACCTGCTATATTATTAATAATAAAAACATAAAGCCGAATAGAGCACAGAAGGAAAAGAGTATCGCATGTAATCGCGTTAGAAGTAAAGCACATCGCTTTAGACAAAGACGCTTGACCGTGTGACGTTCCTTGCGCGCTCTCACGCGAAAATCTCAATAACAAATTAAGGCCAACGAGTGAATCATTCAGCCGGAAGTAAAAGAATGGCGGCCGTGCAATCCACCTCAAAAATCCGTAAGCCGTCCTTCGTCGAGGTCCAGGGGGTCCTTGCCCCGTGGAACTGTGATGTAAGCCACGTCCTCTTTGCCATTATGTACCGTCCTTACCCTGGAGACGTCATTGTCGCCTCGTACCCCAGATGTGGTGGCATCTGGGTCAGCTTACTGCTCTATATGCTCACACACGACGCCAAACAACCGGAGGACCAGAAGGCCTTCTTCCAGGACTGCCTTTTCCTCGAAGAGCTGGGCCGGAAGGTTGAAGACGTGGCACCGCCGCGAAAACTCCAGACACACTTGCCCGCCAAGAAGCTGAGGCTGAGTCCCGCTGCAAAATACATCTACGTTGTCCGAAGCTACAAGGACTGTTGCGTGTCCCTGTACGACTTCATGATCACCAAGGCCGCTGACTACAGGTTCAAGGACGGTACCTTCGACGAGTACTTTCAGAGCTTCATCGACGGCACCATGGAAAACAACGACTATTTCGACCACCTCGTCTCTTGGTGGGCGCACAAGAACGACCCCAACTTTTTTTCGTCCTCCTGGAAAACCTGAAGAACAACTTCGAGAAGTGCGTCGTGGAGATGGCCGAGTTTCTGGAGGGACGAGCGGCGAGGCTGGTACGAGACGCCGAAAAGCTGAAGAGAATTGTCGATCTGGGCACCTTCGACTGCTCCAAGTTGGAACGAGACAGAGGGCTGGACTTTTTAAAGGAAGGCGACTGCTTCATGAACTGCGTTAGTTGTGTCGACGAATACTGGAAGGCAAGACTGACGGAGAAACAGTCCGAAAGTCTCGACCTCAAGTTTTACGAGAAGACCATGGGAACACCACTCGAAGAGCTCTTTCGCAAGAGCTCTTGACTTCGCGACAGTTGCAATGTCACTGTTCCAGTTCATTACTTTGTTTTCTTCCACTTCTCGTTCTTAGTGATATTTTTATAAATGAAGGACATAAATGAAGGAAGCACTTTTTATAAATGAAGGAAGCACTTTTTATAAGTTGTGAATGCGAAAGCATGCGTGTCGTTCTTCCGCTCCCGTGTTTTGTTCACGGCGTATTTGCGTGTGCCGTGCAAGCGCTCACCCAGCTCTCCTCGCAGCTCTGACCTTGACCTGTGTTACAGGCGCGCTCGCGGCACGGACACGCAGTGCTATGAGGCGACGGTCGCTGAAAGTGACACGCGCAGCGGCAAACGGGATCCTCGTCGACGCGCGCCAGCCAATGGGACCGAAGGCGAAACTATCATTACTCCGCTCCTTTGGGATCGGGGAAACTATAGGTGCCGTTGTCTAGGCCTTTCGCGTGGTTTCATAGCTGGGAGCTGGCTTCATTTGAAGAAAGCATTTAAAAAACTCTGACACGCCAAAAAAAAAATTTTTTTTTTCTACATGCTAGGCGTTAAAATAACATGTCAGGACATCACAAAAAAAAAATTTTTTTCAATATAGAGTTGCGTAGTTTTTTTTTAATAAAAAATAGAAATACGAGGCCCAATTCAAAGTTCCCGCCGTGCACTGTGACGTGACAGTGTACCGCAAGGTGTCGGGGCGGCCAGAAGGGAGGCAGGTAGCGACCTACGTCACTAAAAGTGGGTTCACCGGAAGTCACGTGAGTTTCACTCCTCGTGCTCTCCGCGACCGTGCCTAAGATTTTTTTTTTTTATTCTGCTCTTTGTACGAGCGATTGCTAGAAAACGAAGTTTCAGTTCCACTAGCTCTTTATCGCTGCACCGTTGGTTCGTTTGCGTGCTGTAAAATTTGAGGACGAAGAGTCAGTGGATCGACGTGATGGAGGTCAATGATGAAAGCGTTGCGAGTACAAGCCAGTGTACGAGTGCATGCCGTCAGTCCGATGATACAGGGCTATACTGGGAGCAAAACAAGCTATCAAGTTTTGAGAAAAAAATTAGAACGCTCGCAGAAATTAGGATTGCTAGCATACGACACGCCCGATCGCATTGCTGAAGGTTCAGACACCGAGGTCGTTGAATCATCGGATACTCTCCAGGCTAAAGATGCCTGCCGTCTAAAGAATACGAACTGGTTTGTGTACTAAGTACAAGTAAACGTCGAGCACAAAGTACGTATTTTGTCTAGAACATGAGTAGAACTTGTTTACTAGGTGCACATGCGGCTGATGTATGTCTCTCGGAAATGCATGCAGTGTGATCTCTTCTTCAGTTGCTGAAATACTGGGGACAGTCCCTGACACAGCACCTTCTAGGCATTGTAGTTAATCACGTCAATTCACTGACTCCGCTTCTTCTACCTTTACAGCAACATTAAAGGGAAGCTGAAACAGTTCTTGAAAAAACGAGTTAGAGGTGAATTCTGGTGTATTTTTATCCCGTGAATCTGAATATCACATTCGTTTTCCCTGAAGATGCAACTAAAAGCGAGAAAACGCGAAAAATCTCCGACCTGTTGTTACGTCATAAAAGGACCTTTTCGGCCGCCAAGCGCGTGTACGCTCGTGTGGGCAGCGCGCAACGACATGCGTTGCCAGGTATATTTTTCCGCTACTGACGCGCAGTCGTGACGTCTCTTTCTGACCTTCTTTGAAAATAGCAAGAGTGCGCGTGCATAGCTTTGGCAGGCGCTGAAGATGCGCGAGAGCAGAGATTCCGAAAACTCCTTTTGTGATGTCACGCCCCGGGAAGGCGGAGGGGCTTATGGCGTACTTTGCAAATTAATTTCTGAAGGCTCCGTGCGCCAAACTGAAAAATAATCTCGATATTCCTGATCCTGGAGGTAACGCTTTGAAGGCCATTGAAGGTGTTTTTTTTCCTCAAACACAGAACCGCTGCTCAGTTTCCCTTTAAGCGATGAAAAGCAAATAAAAGAAACCTTGTCTGCTTGGATCCCTCGTAAAGATGCGAAGAAGAAACAAAAACGATTGCGGAAAAGTATTACACGCGCTTGAGGTAAGCACGAGGAGCGATACAACTCACGTGGGACCTCCGGCGGAGGCCTCTCCCTTCTGACCGCCCCGACACCTTGCGGTACACTGTTACGTCACAGTGCACGGCGGGAACTTTGAAATTGGGCCTCAGTATTGCTATTTTTATATAAAAACACTACGCAACTCTATAGTGAATTTTTTTTTGTGATGTTCTGATATGTTATTTTCAACGCCTAGCATGAAAAAAAATTTTGGGGGGCGTGTCGGAGGCTTTTTAAGGTGGTGTTTGAGCGAGCTTCAAACTGATGACGTCGGCTCGCGCCATAGCACAGTCACTCGCGAGAGAAACTGGCACGCACCTTGCGAGCGTAACCCAGGTTCATCGATGGTACAGCGTTCGGTGCACGCTCCATTTACAAAATGTTCCGAGCACAGTCGAGATAATGGCGTTGGGGAAAAGACTTTTCGGTTTACGGACGCTACCCACTGCTGATGGAGATCGGAGTCACGTGGAAAGCGATGGAGCTTAAAGACATTGCGGCCGCACTCGCCTTGCCGGATTCCGTGCAAGCTACACGGGTCCTCGGACAGTATTTGACGCTTTCTGTCGTTACTCGTGCACCCTATAACCAAGCAATGGTGTCCCGATGACCGGGGGACTGCCATCCAAGCCCGTGGCTCTAATTAAGTTTGGGAGTTTAAACAGACAATAAAGCGCGAACGAAGTTCGAGCAATGTGTACACCCAACACCGGCGAAGCCTCTCATTCTGACTTCTAACGCACCAGCAAGGGGGAAGGGCGCCGGTAGCCCTTTCCCCTCTTCTCTCTCGCCCTTGGTGTCCCCAGCCTCAATTCCTCGATGGCCGTAATAACGGCCACGGGTTGGAACGATCGGCCTCTGCCTTGAGCTTCTGGCAGCGGTTCGCCAAGCTCCTTATTTCTCTCTCATGCGCACTACTGACACATCTTGTCTGGGGAAATACTACTAATGGGAATTTAAATAAGATACTTGTGCTCCAGAAAAAAATAGTACGAATTATAAGTAATGTTCCATATGACCAACTTCTAGCAAATCTCTTTTTCGAAAGTTTGAATGTATTGAATGTGTATAGTTTATATAAATACCGTTTATGCATAAGTTACAAGTCCGAAGTCATGAAACAATGTATGTCATCTTGTCAACCTAGCGTCTTTGACGAAGCGATATCCAATATATTCAACTCGCAACATAGAAAACTGGAAAGTGCCACCATTGCAGAACCACTTACGGTGAGCAGATGTTATCGAATGTATGACCACAACAATACTAATTAACTGTATTTAATTATTTTGAACACTCAAAATATGGAACTCGTAACATCAACACCGAGAGAAATCCGATCCTTTTTTTAAGAGTGCAATTTGATGACTTTGATCGAGCAATGTTTCTAGTTTCCTGACGTATGTATAGTTATTATGTCTGGTTTGCCATTAGGCTTATAATTTATCATAACTTAAATAACAGTGCTGAATCACGCTCTCTATATCTCTGAATATGAGTGCTTTTGGTTGTGATAATCATAGCTTTTTATTGAATTGTTAGTTGAATTTGCTCCATTCTGCAATGTCATATTTTGAATTGTCGGTCTGATGTTGAGCATCTTCGCTATTTTTGTTAACTAAGCTTGTATTTTTTTTTTCTTTTTTTACCTCTGTGTTCTTTTGTGTAGCTGCCACTGCTGCTGATTGTAGGAAGGGGGCCGAGGATCTGCCATGCTTCTCGCATTTATGCAGCTTTCTTCCTTGGTCTCCTTCCATCATGCGTGTGATGGAGAAATAAACATTTATTATTATTATGAGTTCCCCGTCTCCTGTGATCTTCCTCTTTCACTTTTTCCGGGGGGAAACGTCTTCGTTCCCTCTGCTCAGAACAGATGCAGTTGCGACCGTCAGGCGAGAGGTTTCGCCTCCTCTTTCTCCGCTTTCGTGGACGGGGACTCGATCGGTGGCCGCGCGACTTCTCCGACGCTTCCTCGATCTTGGCTCTCCGGGAACCCCGCACAATGGCGGGTAAGGGCTCAGTTCTTATTTTTGCCGGAGCGGGGGGTCAGCGGATGGGGGCGTGGAAGTTCATTTTAAGAGTGTTTTAAGAAATGCCTCTAGGGCTCCGCCTTTATTCTGGTACGTGTATCTTCTCTTCCGCCATATCGGAGAGAGTGAGGGAAGGTATCGATCATTGGCACCGACGGACGGAGGTATTTATCGAAAGAACCCGGCGGTGATGTGGCCCCAAACGTCGTCTATATTGCCGCGATGTGGGGACCGCGCTACTAGGTTTGACGTCTCCTGGGTGGATCGCCGCCGCTACACATACATGCCTTGCACCTACGCCATGGATGACGTCGAACGCCAGTAACCGCCATGCTGGTAGTTGAGTCGACGGCCATTCGCAGCAAGAGCCATGGTAAACTGCACCGCGCTCGGCTGTAGCCGTTACTACGTATCCCAACGATCGCTGCGTCGGCATGCCCCGGGACAGAGTTGCCGTAGAGTTAAAGAAAGTAGAGAGACAGGGAAGGAATCCGTCCGCACATATAGTTTGCGTGGACGCATTTGATAGCGGCGTACGCGCGGCACGCCTTTGCTTCGGTTTTGCTCGTTCGTGATGCAGATGTCCTTTGTCCTCCGCTTCATCATCGGGCCGCGTTTCCACGCTTCGAGCGCACTTTCGGGCTCCCTCTCCGAGTACGGGGGCGAGAGTGTCGCGTCTCGGAGCCAGTGCCAGACGGCGATCGGTCGGTGGCGGCGGCCCCCGTGTGCACGCTCAAGCCGAGACGCCGCCACCGGCACATCGGCTGCAGCGGTCCGCGAAACGGGAACCTCGCGCAAGGAGCGAATGTGTGCAGCCGAGCTGGCGTAGGAAACGGCTCGGTTAGGGTTTCGTGTTTTCGGACGACTCCGAAAAACACCTGCCGGTAAAAATCCCCCCCCCGCCGCGCCAATAATGAAAGAAAAAAAAAAAGAAAAAACTTTTTTTTTATCACTTTGGTGAGCAAAGCGCAGGGTCAACAGTCCTGGAAAAATGCCACCATAATTGATCTTTCAAATCTCCCGGACCGTTGGCCAAAAGGGGGTATTACCGTCATTGTCTTGGCAAGGTTGATCTCAGGGCAACAGGTCATTGTACATTCGGATCACGACAAAAGCCACTGTTTTTAGTCTTCCAATATGGGCCATGCGATTTGCGATTTAGAGAAAGGGGAGGGGTACGCTTTTGCAATACAGTGAAAGCTATGGACCATAGACATTGTATAAAATGGGGAAGAGGGGTCTGTTGAAACTTCTCTTTTACATCCTTAACCGCTCGCACCTGCGCGGCCGCGGGGTAGGTTGATAGAATAGGATGGGATGACTACAGTGGCGTAGCAACCGGGGGGCCGGGGGCCATGGGCCCCGGGTACCAGTCACGTAGGGGGGTGCCCAGTGGCGTAACTAGGGGGGGGGGGCAGGGGGGTACAAGTGCCCCGGGCGCCACTTGGGAGGGAGCGCCGAGCCGAGTCCACCCCACATGTGCCCGATGGAAAAAAATGGCAGCGGGGCTACGCGAGGGGCGCGAAATTTCATTTGCCATGGGCTATGAGGGGCGCAAATTTCATTTGCCATGGGCGCCGTTTTACCTAGTTACGCCACTGGGGGTGTCACTTCTGGCAGCCCCCCCCCCCCCCCCTCACCTTCGCTTTACTGGTCGGTTGCGATCTCGGGGAGTGAAGGCCGGGGGGTAGGGGGGTGCTGCGAAAGACACAAGGGCCCCGGGTGCCGGATGACCTAGCTACGCCACTGGATGACTATGAGCTTCCGTATCTACTACATAGGCCGTGCGGACCACCTTCCTGCTAGCGAAATGCGAGACACGCGGGGCAGGGGGGGTAGATTTATTAACAGGCACACCACGAACCGAGGCTCTGTTAACACATTTAACATCCTGTGTTGTTTATACACCTGCTAATAGTATACAGTGCAGCAATTAAGCTAAAGTACACTTGCTCTCCCAGTGATAAATTTCTTTATCCCAAATATGTTGTTCAATCTGTCGAAGTCGAAACCATAAAAATCGACTATAGCAGAACGCAAGGGATCAAATGGAAAATAAGAAACAGTAAATCTTTTTTCGGGTTATTGTTTCCTGTCAACGCTTACTTTTATCAACATGGTCCTACACAAAGTTTTAACATTCTGTTTTGTTTTTTTCAACCGTTGTAAGTTGAAAAAGCTTTTTGCTTTGTGTAGCTGTCTTCACAAAAAAAAACAAAAGAAAAAAAAAACATCCGCGACAACTTTTTTGGCATTTTGACACAGCGATTTGAAAATAATTACAGCATCTTATAATTTAAACCTTTGGCGACCAATTTTTCTTACAGCATTTTGCCATCAAGGGTAAGAGGCACAACGGAGCATCCGCGTCGGATCTCCTGCAAGAACGACGGTCGCTTCCCGCAATGCTTGGATAAAAAATGGCGTACCATTGCGATTCACACGATGATGAGCGACCTCCGCACTTCCCCGTGCTCCGTTTGTTCGGCAGCATGGCACGAGCTGCAGAGTGAATTTGATGACAGTAGGAAATGCGGGA